>JARYGA010016396.1:0-29539 GCA_030545235.1 Helianthus tuberosus
TCCCGTTTAGTGCGACGTGTAACCTATTAATAATTAATGGAATGTTTAATTTATAAATTTCATTTTTGCTATTATATGCATAAATATATTATATGAAATAAATAAATCAAAAATCATTCCTTTCAAAAATAATCTACCTATTTAAATATTGAATAAGAATCTTAAGAGTGAAACCTAGCCTGAGTGTCATTGTGAAGACCTGGCCATGATGGTAAGACCTGTTTAAAAGATTCAAATCCCTGTTAACATCTGTAAACATGTTAACGCTCCTGGCAGATGTGATTCGTTAAAATCACACACGTCATTCTAATATAAGGATTCTTCGAAAGATTCCTAACCCAACTTAATGATCTCTGAATCATGGGTTTAAATCATCAATTTAGATGATCATATTTTGACCATACATTGGTAATATGGTGCCTACGGGCCTTGCTCATTTCTACATGAGCCAAAAGACAGTGGTAGCTATGACTCCCTGTCCGAAAAAGGTAATGAACTAGGTTCAAGCCTTAAAGCCTTGATTCTCTGAAATCATAGCTTATAATTTAAAAATGTCCTTGTGACTAGGCCTTTTGTGCCACTGATAAAACTGTTATTTTTTTTTAATTAGGATAAATTGAAATATAAATCATAAATAAATGTAATGTATAAATTAACCAATATGGCTTATATTACCATGGTTAATGAAATTGCTATAAAAGACAAATCTATAATAAACTCCCAAATAAACTATTGTTATTGTCTTATGTAACAGTTTAAATTAAAATGGCTGACTCGGATGAGATTAATAGTCACCCAGTGGAGAATAACGATAATGCCCGAATTAATATAACGGGTGCTGAATTGAAAGCGTTAGTTGATGACGCTGTTACAAAGGCCTTAGAACGGCAGTATGAAGAATATAGTTGGACTCGAAGCAGGACCCTATCTACACCGCATTCAAAGCCTAAAACACACTCTGAAGCTCACAGCAAGCCACCTCCCAAGAAAGATGAACCCAAGAAAGGAGATGACGATCGTCGCTCCTCAAATCATCATAGTGACCCGTCTCAGAAGATAATGCTAAATCAAGGACCCCGAGACAAGGGTTGCTCCTACAAATATTTTGTCTCATGTAAACTCAGGGATTTCACTGGGGAGAAAGGATCTGTAGATTGTATGACGTGGTTAGATGAGATGGATACAGTTGTGGATATTAGCG
Organism: Helianthus tuberosus; assembly: GCA_030545235.1. NCBI lineage: Eukaryota > Viridiplantae > Streptophyta > Magnoliopsida > Asterales > Asteraceae > Helianthus > Helianthus tuberosus. The sequence goes on from JARYGA010016396.1 coordinate 1,202, forward strand.
GATGCGCTGAGAGGGATGTGGTCAAGTTTGTGTCGCAATCATTTAAGGGAGAGGCCTTAGCCTGGTGGAGATCGTTGATTTAAGCCACCGGGAAGATCCCATTGTACAACATGACATAGGAGCAATTTGTTGCCCTTATCAGGGAAAACTACTGCCCTCAGCATGAGGTGGAGAAGATAGAGTCTGATTTTCTATCATTGGTTATGAAGAACCTTGACTGCCAAGCTTACCTCACGAGCTTCAACACAATGTCCCGATTGGTTCCGTATCTGGTGACCCCGGAACCAAAAAGAATAGCTCGTTTCATCGGGGGTTTAGCCCCAGAAATAAAGGCAAGCGTGAAGGCATCTCGGCCGACTACTTTCCGATCGGTAACTGACATATCCTTGTCCCTCACTCTGGACGCGGTCCGACAGAGATCGCTGAGGAACTCGGACTCCGAGAAGAGGAAACGTGAAGATGACACTTCACGAAGGTCAAACAAGAAGCATCGAGGAAACAATGACCACAGGAAAGGGTCTGAGTCCAGGAAGGATGGGCATCAGTCTCGGGAAAAGCCCAAATGCAAAGTCTGCAAGAAACAGCACTTCGGGAAGTGCAGGTTTGAGTCAAACTCGCAGACCCAGTCGAAAACTTTTACATGTGGGATATGCAAGTCCAAGGATCACAAGACCTTGGATTTCAAGAAGCTGAAAGATGCAACGTGCTACCGTTGCAATGAAAAGGGGCACATTAAGACCAACTGCCCGAAATATGCAAAGAAAGACGACGAAGGAAAGAAGACAAATGCTAGAGTCTTCAGAATGGATGCAAAGGAAGCGGTTCTAGACGATAACGTGATTACAGGTACTTTCCTTGTAAATGATGTTTATGCAAGAGTACTTTTTGATTAAGGCGCTGATAAGTCATTCATAGATAATAAGTTTTGCAAATTGCTGAATTTACCTGTCAAAACCTTAAATGTGAATTATGAGGTGGAGTTAGCAGATGGCACCATAGAAACCGTCTCAACTGTGTTAGATGGATGTGTTATATCCATTAAGAACCACTCTTTTCCTCTGTCTCAACTTCCCTTTAAGTTAGCCGGTTTTGACATAGTTTTGGGTATGGACTGGTTATCTCATAACCAGGCCCAAATTGTCTGCAACAAGAAGCAAGTGGTGATTAAGACTCCGTCTGGTGAATCACTTACCATTCGGGGAGATACCCAGTATGGACTGCCTGAGCAAGTGACTATGCTCAAGGCCTCCAAGTGTTTAAAGAAGGGTTGTGTCATCTACATGGCACAAGTGATTATTGATGAGCCTAAACCGAAGATAGAAGATATCCCCGTCATTTCTGAATACCCTGAAGTTTTTCCTGAAGAACTACCTGGTTTACCACCAGATAGACAAGTCGAATTCAGAATTGACATCATCCCTGGAGCAGCACCAGTTGCTAGAGCACCTTATAGGTTGGCGCCAACGGAGATGAAGGAATTAAGAACGCAACTAGATGAGTTGCTGGCCAAAGATTTCATTAGACCTAGTTCGTCTCCTTGGGGAGCACCAATCTTATTTGTCAAGAAGAAGGATGGATCGATGCGTCTGTGCATCGATTACCGTGAGCTTAATAAAGTCACTATCAAGAATAGGTACCCATTGCCCAGAATCGACGATCTGTTCGATCAACTCCAAGGGGCAAGCTACTTCTCCAAGATTGACTTAAGGTCAGGCTATCATCAATTGAAGGTCAAAGATGAAGATGTACACAAAACTGCATTTAGGACTCGTTATGGTCATTACGAGTTCCTAGTGATGCCTTTTGGGCTCACAAATGCACCTGCCGCATTCATGGATCTCATGAATCGCGTCTGCAAGCCCTACTTGGACAAATTTGTCATCATCTTCATAGACGACATCCTCATCTACTCGAAGAATAAAGCTGATCATGAGAAACATCTTCGATGTATTCTTTCATTACTTCAGCAGGAGAAGCTGTATGCCAAATTCTCTAAATGTGAATTCTGGCTTCGTGAAGTCCAATTTCTTGGACATGTGGTTAGCGAACGCGGAATCCAAGTAGATCCCGCTAAGGTTGAAGCTGTCATGAATTGGTAGGAGCCAAAATGCCTACAGAGATTCGTAGCTTCCTAGGCTTGGCAGGATATTACAGACGTTTCATTGAAAATTTTTCAAGGATTGCTGCACCCTTAACTTCCTTGACTAAGAAGAAAGTAAAGTTCGTTTGGGGCCCTAAGCAGCAAGAATCCTTTGATATCCTTAAACAGAAGTTGAGCAACGCTCCTGTATTAACATTGCCGGATGGGATAGAAGAATTCGTGGTATACTGTGATGCATCACACACCGGGATGGGATGTGTACTTATGCAGAAAGGCAAAGTTATTGCCTATGCATCACGTCAGTTAAAAGTGCACGAAAAGAATTACACCACCCATGACTTGGAGTTGGGTGCCGTTGTATTTGCACTGAAGCTTTGGAGGCACTATTTGTATGGAATCAAGTTTGTGATCTATTCTGATCACAAGAGCCTCCAACACCTGTTTAATCAGAAGGATCTAAACATGAGGCAGCGTCGATGGATGGAGACGTTGAATGATTATGATTGGGAAATCAGATACCATCCAGGTAAAGCAAACGTGGTTGCTGATGCCTTAAGCAGAAAGGAAAGGGTGAAACCCATCCGAATCAATGCCAAGAGCATTGAAATCAAGAACAGTTTGAATGAAAGGTTGTTAGCTGCACAGAAGGAAGCTGTGCTGGAAGCTAACTATCCTAACAAAAAGCTGGGAGTCACTGAAGAGCAATTATCTCAGGGCAAGGATGGAGTCCTGAGGTTAAATGGAAGAATATGGGTTCCAGTATATGCAGGACTTCGAGATGTGATCCTCCAGGAAGCCCACAGCTCTAAATATTCCGTTCATCCTGGAGCTGATAAGATGTACCAGGATCTGAAGGCGAATTCTTGGTGGATAGGCTTGAAAAAGTCTGTAGCCACCTATGTAGCAAAATGCTTGACGTGTGCGCAAGTCAAGGCAGAACATCAGAAACCGTCAAGTTTGCTACAACAGCCTGAACTTCCCACATGGAAGTGGGAAATGGTGACAATGGATTTTATCACCAAGTTACCTAAGACAAGGAAAGGCAATGATACGATATGGGTAATAGTTGATAGACTGACTAAGTCAGCACATTTCCTACCCATAAAGGAGACTTATAGCTCCGACATGTTAGCCCAATTATACGTAGACAAGATTGTAGCTCTACATGGCGTACCTGTGGCTATTATCTCTGACAGAGATACTAGATACACGTCGCATTTTTGGAAGAGTTTCCAACAAGCTTTGGGCACGCGCTTAAATTTCAGTACGGTTTACCACCCTCAGACTGACGGACAGAGTGAGCGTACCATCCAAACATTGGAAGACATGCTACGTGCATGTGTGATTGATTTAGGTGGTAGCTGGGATAACCACCTGCCATTGATAGAGTTCTCTTACAACAATAGCTACCATACCAGCATTAAGGCCGCGCCTTTCGATGCTTTATACGGTAGAAAGTGTAGAACACCCGTTTGTTGGGCGGAAGTTGGAGATGTCCAACTGTCAGGTCCGGAAATAGTTTTTGAAACGACGGACAAGATTGTCCAGATTCGTGACCGACTGAAAGCTGCCAGGGATAGGCAGAAAAGCTACGCAGATTTAAAGCGTAAATCCTTTCACTTCGAGGTAGGTGAAAAGGTATTGCTTAAAGTATCACCCTGGAAGAGAGCTTGAAATTTGTTGAAAAACCTGTGTCGATCGAGGATCGACAGGTCATGAAGCTTCGAAGGAAGCATGTGCCTATTGTAAAGATAAAATGGGATGCCCGTAGAGGTCCAGAATACACGTGGGAGGTTGAGTCCACAATGAAAGAAAAGTACCCTTATTTGTTTCAATAAATCTCGAGGTCGAGATTTCTTTTAAGGGGGTGAGGATGTAACACCTCGAAAATTCACGTCCTATAATGAGTTGACACGTGTCATATGTTTGAACGTGTGAAAGAATGTTATAAAAGGATTAAAGTTGACAATCATGGAAAGTATGTGAATATACGAGTTCTAAATGTCAACAGTGAATAAATATATTGTACATTAACCCTACATGATGCTCATACCTTCAAACGAATAAATCATGGATCATACGAAGCTAAAAGTGAGAGATTACAAACTACAGGGGTTAAATGTGTCAACATGTTTAAGTTATACCCCTGAGTGACCTTTTGACAAACCCGAAGCTTTGTAACGGTTAATTATGCACACTAGAATGCACGATATAAATTTCATAAAGTTTCGTTATCGTATGAGAAAGTTATGATCAAATTCGTATACAAGGGGTTAAAGCGTCAACGATGAAGTTTATGACTTTTCGGGTAACAATAAAGTTAACCGAGGACTTAACAAAGTGGGTATATGTCTTGAAGCCCTTATAAGTCAATTTAGAGGGTTCAAAGTGCAAGAAATAAAGTCGAAGCAAAGTTTCCAAGAGCCAAGGACCAAAACATAAAAATCTGAAAGTTAGATTTGGTGCAGGAGGGCGTCGCGCGACGCGAAGGCCCAGGGGGGGGCTACGCGTCACGCCTAGGGTCTTCTGATCTGATTTTGTTGGGTTCTTGTCTTCCATTTGCATTCTAACCGACTTATAAATGATTATCCACATCTTGCACGACCCCTAGGCAACCCCTAGACACTTAGGGACATCTGGAAGTGATCCATGGCCTTGGTTAGACTTGTGTGTCAATGATCCACGAGTTCTTAAGCACTATATAAAGGGCCAAGGTTGCAACCAATTCTTCACACGTTCCTTCAGCATTTCTGATCATTTCTAGAGCTCCAAAGCAGGCTCAAGTGATCACTAATCGTGCATAGGACTTCGGTAAGTATGCTTAACCTTTCTTAGTTAAGTTTTTGCTTAGTTTTAGCTTAAAAGTCAAACCATCGTAATTAACGGTTGACTTCACGATTAATCACTAATGGTCCAGTGATTAGTCAAATTGAAACTAGTTATAAGTTGGTAATTATGTGGGCATTAAACCCTTAAAAGGGTTCCCCCTGATTCCCACTCTAACTAGGTCAAATGTCGGGTTAAACTTGTTATTAAAAAGTCAACAGGATACTTAATTTTCAATTTATGCATATTTAGCAATGTAGAACACATACAACCTGTTTGATCATTAATATAACTTGGTTATTAGTGTAAGAACATGTCTAAGCATGTTCAACCCGACAATTTTATGTTTAGACCCGGTTCGGAACCGAAAGTCGCAAAGCTTTGACTTTTGCTTTGACTTCAGTTCTGACCCGTTTTGGTATGTTTTGGAATTGCCTTAGAGCTTCCTTAGGACCAGGTTACATGCTAGTATAACCCTCTGTGATTATACACCATGGATCATTAGTTATCCAATTAATATGCATGATTCCGTTAATTGCTCATATGTTGACCATTATGCCCTTTTCACCTTAAAATGTGATTTTTGAAAATGTAAAAGTGTAGAAACCTTAGTTACTGAATTATAAACTTGCACCCAAAATTTGACATCAGTTTGAGGTGTAGATTGAGAGTTATGCTCATTAGCGTAATTAGAAAGCTTCTTTAGCGATTAAACGGCGTAATTAGCGTATAGCCTAGTTAAGCCTACTTTTTGATATCAAACCTATTACCCACTGATGTAATATATTATTTTGGGATTTTTGAAGATTTTTAATTAATTTTAGGCTGAGCATAACTTATAGTCGTAGGCTTAATCCGGTAATTGTCGGTTTTGCCCTTACGGGCTATAAAAAGAGTTTTACATATCTAATCGACTCCAAACCTTTTGCTACTGATTAGATATGATAAAGAAATTATTTTAAGCCTTCTAGAATAATAAAAATATCAGCTTTATGTATAGAACCCGGAAATGGCTTCTAATCGCCTTTTTAAGCGTTTTTAACGCATAGTATGTACTAAAACTATTTTAAACATACAAGGGTTGATACCTACTGAAATTTTAGGTAAATTATAATATTTTAACAGTAAGCAAAAGTTGTTTAACTCAGACTTCAGTTTTGAGCTTTTCGGATTATGTGAAATTACCAAAATGCCCCTACGGTGCATAGTTTGGTTATAATTGATAAGTTTCACATATATACAATACCCTACTGTTATAACTTGGTAAACTAAGTATTTTTGCTGAAAATATCATACCTGTAACTCAGGTTAATACTTAAACTCTTTTATAACCTTATAAATGACCAAATTACCCCTACGGGGCATAGTTTGTGTTTAAATTCGTTTTGGGAATAATGAAAGGTATCCTACTGATATCACAACATATTTAAGGCATATTAACTTAGGAAACCTGTAAATGACTCTCGCGGTCACCCGTTACGCTTATTACGCGTTCGGTTCGGTTTATGTAACTAGTTTACATAAATTAGCCGAAACGGGTCAAACCTTATCGGTTTTATCTCAAAATCCAGAATGTGTATAATGTACCCATATTAAGAAAGTCTTCAAACTTGTCGGGTCTAAATCACATTGTATCCGGTCTTCGCTTAATCGTGCGTACGAACCGTATCTTTGAAACTAACCGGTCTTAGCTTAAGCTTAATTAAAGACCCGTTAGGATTCTAATAGGTTATTATAAACCTTTGTTCCAGAATAGGAGAATCAATAAAAGCTACTTGCATTTGCTTATTGTGATTATTACTTTGCTCAGGTAAATACTTTTAACTTATTTTCCCTATATGGGCATGGGGTACGGTATATAAAATACCGCTTGTTCGGGCATTAAATCTTCAATCATATGGTGGCTAATTGATATTTGATCGGCCCGTTTAAATTGTTTTGTTTGCTTAAAGCCTTTGGGAGGTTAATGACCATGTCCCGGATATCCTTGACATCATTTTACGAAATGGCCACGACCTAAGCACGGGGTGTAGGCGTACACCTGTCAGTTGCCAAATAAATAATGTGGTGTATCTATTGATCTTTAACCCGGCACGACTCGGGCTACTGAACGCATAAGTAACATGTAATTCTTTTATGAGATTATATATTTAAATAATTATCCCAAGTTATAAAAAGTTTGTGCCACGTGCATTCAAATCAATTTTATTAAACTTATCAAAATGAGTCGGTTGAATGTATTTACCAGTGTAAACTGACGTATTTTACCAAAAAGATTAAATGCAGGTACTAAGCGTAATAGGCTGGATTCTCTCCTTAGCATCAAAAGAGTCTCGCAAGCTTAAGATGCCTAAAGTCTGTTGAACTACTGTTTCCTAATTATTTTGATCCGTCTGTGGATAAACTTCCGACTGTTGTGATACTTGATATTACAATATTTTATTCGGTTGAATTATATCTTTCATTTGCTTCCACTGTGCATATTTAAATATTGTGTTGTTTGACTGTAATTGTGACACCTGGTCACTTCGACCATCAAACAAATACCAAGCTAATGAAATATTGTATTTCATACTTGGGATCTGTATAAATATGTGTATCTTTTGCACATATCAACCCTTGTTCGATTTCAAGCTCTAAATCGCTTTCTGGAAGGTTATACGCGCACTGGTGCGTAAATATAACCAGTTTAATGCAAGGAACACTCTGGAATAGTGAAATAGGCTTAACATACTTTAAATAACCTTTACATAACTTAGAAATAAGTTTCGAAGGCTTTGGTATGGCAAAATCAAGTTAATTCGCTTACAGGGACTAAAGTTGACAAACTGCGAAAGTATGCCAATTTGAACTGTAACAGACATTCCGGAACATGGCCATAAGTTAAACATACCATAAATATCCTTTAAATATCTTAGAAATAGGCTTTGAGGGGTTCAGTGTGCTAAAATAAACTTTTGGGTCATTCAGGGACTAAAAGCGTCAAAAAGTGCACAAGTTTGCATTTTCGCGCATAACTTACGTTCTGAATACATCCGGACATCCAAAAATTTATGTAAGCACTAAAACATTTTATTTTAGTGTTTGGCATAAGAAAAATCCATTCGTCGCGTCATTTGGATCGTTTTTCGAGCTTATGCGCATTCCGTCGTAATTAGCCGAACAACGCAACCGTATGGCTAAACGAACCGACATCCGAGATATTTTTGAGAACATTTTAAGTTCCCTTTACTTTAACTTCATTTTAGAGCTTTGAAATGGGGTTAACGGGCCTTAAACGCGTCGGAAAAGGCCTTATTACACTACAGGGACCAAATCTGTCATTTTTGAAACTTTCTGTGCAGAAACATTGAATCTGGCCTATACCACCTTTGCACATGGTTTTGGGCAATACTATGGGCTGGTTTGATGTGCACATGGTATTACAATACCATGGGTGCAAGTGTATGGCCAAGATTGAAGCACATTTTCCAAGAAACGATCCTAATGGTTCGGGAAATCCTATAAGTACCCCATGCCTCCATTTGCAAAACCCACTAGAATTTTGATTTGAGAAACTCTAAGTTGAAACCATTGTTTCATACCTGAGTTACTTGAATCGAGATTAGCATTCGGGGACCCTTCGTAAGTATTCCTTCGTTCTTTTATTGCTTTTCGAGTCCGAAAGTCAAACTTTGTTTGACTTTCTGCGTTGACCAGTTTATGGTCAATGCGAAGTTCGTTTGAACTTTGCAACGTGATTGTAATCACAATGGTTTTAGTCCCTTGGGACTATGCCTACTGATTACCACGTTGTCGAGGGTCGTAAGGGTAAGCGATCTAATAAATCGCTTATACCTTCGAACCCGACCCATTTGGTCGATCATTAGGATCCGACCAAATACCTTAGGTGACCATAGTATATAGGGAATAACCTTTCGAGGTTATACCTTATGGTCACGACGTTTAGTTAGTTGTATGATAGGTAGTTTATATGCCTTAGGTAAATTTCCAAAATACCCCTTTGATGCCAAAATTCATTTTAAAAATATGTAACATAACCTATGACCTCTAAACTGATTTATCAACAATATTAAACATGTTAAGGCATATTTTACTTGTCATAGGACTAGTTAGGCGGTCCGAACGCGTTTCACGCGAACGACGCGTTAAAGTAGCATAAGCTACCTAAACGGGTCGTAATGGGTCGTAAGCACTTATGTTAGGTTTCATTTAGTATGTAGGCTTTGTTAAACCATATTACACGAGTCTCCATACTCGTTTGGTTTACGAACCCTCATTCTATCCGATCCTCTGATTTAGGTCCGGTTTATTAACGTAGTTACCTATATTAGGTACCGTTTGATTCCGTGATCTCTAGCATTGCTTGGTGGTTATCTTAGGACTTCTGAGCAATCTCAAGTGAGTACATAGACCCCTCTTTTACTGTTTTCCAAACTGTTTTGGGGTGGAACACATGTGCCTACTTGTTACTTTCATGCTTTCCTGTTTTCACATCATATACCTGCTATGTTCGTTAGTACATTATAGTACATGATTTCATTACATTATATGCTATGTATGCCCATTGTGTGCGTACTTAGTACATCGTTTTACATTACATGCTATGTATGCCCATTGTGTGCGTACTTAGTACATCGTTCTACATTACATTTCATGCTATGTATGTCCATTGTGTGCATACTTAGTACATTGTTTTACATTGCATTTCTGTTGCATATGCTCATCCAGCATATGAACACATTATACTACATTTTGAACCGTTGTAACTATTTGACTATGTGAACCGTCGTAACCATTTGATTATATGAACCGTTTGTAACTGTTGAACCATGTGAATCATCTGTAACTGTTGAACCGTGTGAACCATTTATATCTGTTGACCTGATTTACATTTGACAATTGACATTTGACTATACATAAACATTTCTACAATTGTTAAACATTACATCCTGGTGGTTTGGTTTGAGTAAGTGATTTAAGTAACGATGTGTGTGTAATATGATACAAGCATGGTGGATACGCCGCTGGTACTTCCTATATACAAGTGTCTGTATGGTATTACATATCGTAGCGTTATTTGAACCATTTCAATTTGAGACATATAACATTTTATACAAATAACATACTTTTCACAAGACATTGTTTTACAAACAACTTATCTTATACAAACCCATTTTACATGGTTATTCATTTAACCATACATTATTCTCTTATTTACACATATCATCTGATCTTATCGTTTTTCAAATGATTTACAAAACAAAGCAAATTACAAGGTTCATGACCAAACATCTTTCTCAAACATAAGTCATGAATTCTGTTTTCACAAAACCTATGTATCTCACAGGCATTTTTATGCTGACGTACCTATTTTCACTTGTGTTTTCAGGAGATGATGCATAGGACTTATCAAGACATACTTAGGCGGACCTGTGCCTTAGTGACTTAAAACGAGACAAGAACTAGTTAATTTATGTTATGTACTCTTTGTTTCTTGTTTAAAACAATGTAAACTCTCATGTTTGATTAATAAAACGAAACTTCAATTGCCATGGATTTGAAACAATTAATTCTGTTACAACACTCCCCGACGTTTCCGCCACGTTTTGTATGTTCTACGTGGTCGGGGTGTGACAGTAATGTTGCCAACCACGTCACGATACTCCCCCACCGGTGACACGTGGAATCCGGGGTGTGACAGGTGGTTTAGCAACCTGCTTGTTGTTGGTGGTAGATTTGGCAGCAACAACAACCATTTTCTTGCCTTTGCTGTTATGAGCCCTTTTCTTGTTGTTGGGCTTCTTAACACCACCAGACTTGACCATCAGAACTTGGTTGGTTTTATGTGGAATGTTCATCTCGGCCGTTTTGAGCATACCTTGTAGCTCAGGCACTGTCTTCACCCAAGCATTCATATTATAGTTCATAATGAACTGGTCATATGAGCTAGGGAGAGAGTTCAAGATGAAGTCCGCTGCCATTTCATCTTGCAGGGGATAACCAAGTTTGTTCATCTGGTTAATGTACCCTCTCATCTTAAGCACATGAGTACTGACACATGATCCTTCTTACATTTTACAGCTTATGAGCTGCTTCATGGTGTCATATCGCTCCTGTCGGGCTTGTTTCTGAAACATGCCTTTCAGTTGCTGGATCATGTCATAAGCATCTTTATCTTCCATGTTCTTCTGAAGTTCAGGAGACATGGTGGCTTGCATAAGGCAGGCTACCTCAACGGCATCCTCGTTATGCTTTTCTAGTGCCTTACGAGCAGCGGTAGTGTTACTTTCAGGCTCGGTAGGGACTGGGCCATCTAAGATGTATAGGTTTTTAGCCATCTTGAGAACTATTCTCAGATTGCAGTGCCATTCGAGAAAGTTGGTGTTATTAAGTTTTTCCTTTTCAAGTATGGACTTGAGAACGAAGGAGTTGTTTTCATTAGACATCTGTTACATAAGCAAAGAGGTTTTAGTTAGTATTTTTGATGTATATTTCCTCATTTAATTAATGACCCATTACAGTAATTAGAACAAGGAATGAGAATCTGGCTATGTCAGTAGTAAAGGCAGCTGTGGCATGCACTTTAGTAAGTGACTAGGCAGACTAACAACGAGTGTCAATTGTGAGAATTGCACAACTCTCGAGTATGAGGCCGCTAAGACAACTCTTGTCTATGCATTGATACGTTTAGCCTCATCTATGCCGACTTTCTACTTTCGAGATAGCTGGAGCATGTGTTGAGAAAAGAAAAGGTAATAGTCATCCTAAAAGAGGTACTTGTGGAAGGGCCGGATGTATCAACGAAACCCTTGCACCTTGGAAGGATATGCTAGACATCAAGTGTGGTGCTGTGACTCCAAACACTGATGGTTTGCTTTTACGTTCCAAGTGTAGCTTGTGATAGGATGGCATAGACTATTGATTTTAATTATGGGTTAATTTAATATTTACCAAATAGGGTCGTAAGAGACAATTTTAGTATATATTAGTCGTGACATCTTGATGAACCCTTTCATCTCTCATGACACTTAATTTTAGATAACCTACTAAAACTAAGTTTGTCGCGACTTGTATAACCATATAAAAGTTAATAGTTTTAAAACTATTAAGTTATGAGTTTTAGAAAGTTAAAACTTATTAAATTTCAAAAACTCTAATGGTTATTATTTATTTTAAAATAAACTATTTGTTTTATAACAAATATTTACAAGTTGTAAAAATCAATTTAGAACTTGTTATGATTGATTGTGAAAATTTTAAAACACCTTTTGAAAGTTTGGTATTAGGTTGGTGTGTTATATAACAACTTATATATGATGAAAGCAACCATAATAGCAAAATAAATATGTAAATCTTTAGGCCATTTTGTTCGTCCTTGCTAGAGCCAAATAGCAAGACCAAACTGGGTCACGGGGTAACAAACACAAAACAACCACAAGGATGGACCTAGTGCATCTAGTTGTCTTCAGCACCTCCATGATTCATGTAATGTCTTCTGTTTTGTCTTCGGGTCTTCAACTATATATTATAATACAAAATATAACAAAATTGAAACCCTAATCTATTACAACTTTGAGCCACAAAGTGGGCCAAAACCATAAAACAAAACAATAACAAAAATACAAGTACAAGGTCGGCCAGATTTACATATTCAACACAATCATATTGAAGTAGGCAATCTTTTGGTCAAATAAAAACAAATAAAACTTTTGACCAAATAACTTCTTGCCCAAGAAATATTTAGATCTGAAACTTTAAACAAGTTAAAGTTTGAGATCTATAACCGGTTAAAAGGACCGGTTCTGATTTGCATGTTGTAAGCGTGGCTCTGATACCACTGTTGGGATTCAGTGGTGTCAATTTTACTTTTTATCAAAACGGGTTTGACATATTTTATTAACTAAAATATATAATTAATAAAAACGCAGCAGAATAAATATAATAATCAACTCCAAAAGTGAACCGAACAGGATCATGGTTACAAACGTGCAAATACGATAAGCAATATAAATTAATCTACCGATGAGAAAAATATACCCTTTGGTTAATAATAACCGTGTGAGACACCGAGGTACAACGGACGAGTGCTAGAACACGAACACGGTAGCCGGGTGTGGCTCGCGGACCAGGAATCACGAGAGAAAGAAAAAGGGACGGCACCCTTTTCTTGGTGGCGGCTCCTTTTGCTTGTTTGTTTGAAAAGAAAACAAAGAAAAGGAATTGCCTTTTTCTTTTTGGCTCTCTTACGGCTGTAACATCTACACCAAAAGGGAGGTGATTAAAATATATATATATATATATATATATATATATATAGTAATATATATTTAGGTTAACTAATAACCCTATCAGTCATCTCTTAGACCCTAAAGCCCAACATGTCTAGTACAAGCCCAAATGTGATGCGAAGCCCGAAAAACAAAGTTTAATTAAATAAGTAATTAAACATTATATTATTTATAACCCGTATAAATAATAAATCCCGTTTCTCGTGGATATATAATTATTCTAGATAATTATATATTTCGTTCTGTTAATTGTTCGTGATCACCAGTTAATCGAGTTAAGTGGATTTAATGTTCGTTGCCCAAGGTGTAACTCTTATGGGTCATAGCTCGATCAGCAGCGTTGACTTATCGAACCCGTACATATAAATCCAACAGGCAAGATACCGAGGTCGTCCAAGGACACAAGAGCTTTTAGTACCGGCTTATCGTCAACGTCTAATCGAATCAAACTTTGAGAAAAGATTTTTAAACTAATAAAAAGATAAAAACAGAAAAATAAAATAAAATATAAACAGATAGACAAGAAAGAATCACTTGGATCCGACTTATCTTTCATGTACCCTTTGATGATTTCCGCACTTTGGGCACTTTAAGAGATTATCTTAGTTATAGTAGTAGGCCCCTCTTGTGAAGGCGACGTTACCCTCAACCTAGTGGTTTAAGTCAGCATGGATACAATCCCACTAGATCGGAATATTAAAAGATAATTAAGTCAGTTATTAATACAAAATTTGGTGGGCCCCCCTTCCAGGCAGCGGTCACCCTCAACCCGTTGGTCTGAGTCAGCAGGGATACAGTCCTCACGGGGTTGGTTTAAATTTTTAATAGTAGTTTATGAATAAGGGGTTCAAGTGGTTTCTTACTCTTAGTCGGGCCAGTAATTCCCGGCCAATCCATGGAGTAGTATTAGACTTGAACCAGGTTCTCGCAGGATATATACACTGAACGAGACATAGAATTACCCAACCACCCTTCTACCCCCTTTCCAAGTAGTTAACGTGCTTTATATAGACCGTAAAGACACGAATACATTAATAAACGACATATGAAGAATGGTTAAGTAGATTTTCCTTCAATATAAAAAACTAATTATTAAAGTTATTAATACATACCTAGTTAAAAAGTTGCCAAAGATTGGAAATCATAAAAGAAATACATAAAAGATATGTATTCACCAAGTGATGTAAGAATTTAGCCAAGCATGGCCTTTGCTTGACAAAGATTCTTACTATCAATCTTGGATCCCGAGACTACACACACACTCTAAAAGATGGAAAATGGATGATGGTGGTGGATGATGGTGTTGTAGTGGTGGTGGAGTGGTGGCAAGTGAGAGAGAAGTGGTTTGCCAAGGGATGAGTTGAAGTGAAACCAAGCATCCCTAATTATAGCTGAAACAGAACCTCCACCATGGCCCGTGCCCGCCTGGCACGGCCCCGTGGCCATCAGTCTCTCTCTTCTAGATTAACTGCAGTGTCAGACTTGTACTAACACGGCCCTGTGTGTCAACGGCATGGCCCGTGGCTAATGTACTTGCTGTCCTTCTTAAGATTCTGGAAATCCTAGAGTTGACCACGCCCCGTGTTACTTTAGCACGGCCCCGTGTTGAGTTTGGAATTTGTCTTTTGTTGTTGTCTCTTTTTGTTTTTGTTATTTCTCGGGTTTGGATGTGGATGGGGGCTCGGCAAGTTGCGTCAATCCTTGTTTATTGTATTTTATGTTGGTTTTTGTTGTTATTTCGCTCCTTTTGTTCAATTAAGCTCTTTTAACCCTGTTTATTAAAAAAGGAACAAAAACACAAGCTTTTTCCAACATTAGTACTAAAAAATGGTTGCTTTTACGCCGTTTTCGATATAATTTATATGTTGTATTTTAAGCACATCACATCCTTAGTAACCATGTCATGATTTCTCAAGAATTTCGGTTACAATGGATGAAATTTATAGGTCTCATTTTCCTTTTGTCAAATTCTCATTTGCATGATAACAAAAGTTGTGAAAGTGTAAGGTATCATTTAGTTTCATCTTACTAATGTTTCTATATAGATTTTGAGAACAAATAATATGAGAGTTTAAGGTAAGTGTGACTTTATGTTGGCTATGTAAACCTCACAACTACCATAATATAGCCTTAGTATTGATACTAAATTCTGATTAATTTCAGAATATGTAAGGTATCAAAAACCCTTTTTTAGAAGACAACTTTTCATGGTTCTTATAGCCTTAACATTTAATTTTGTCACTAACTCTCGTTTGAGTTATTTGTTGAATTCTAGTAAGGAAACATATAGAACTAGAGTCAACTTATCATGTGTTGATTGGAATATTAAGATTAGCAGACTTAAATATCATTAGTAGGCGACTACCTAATTAATTCATCCAACTGTTCTTTTGAATCATGGACAGTCTCGTTGCTTATGCCTAGTATAATGGCATATTCTCAATTGAAGAACCTTAGAGTTGGAATTTTGTAGTTTTATTTTGACTATGTACCTTAGAAGTATCCTCTTTTAAGGTTTTAGTGGTTGCAAGGTGAATAACATCTTATTTTTCAGTTTCTAACATTTCTTTCTATGTACATATGTTGGTTATCAACACACTTCATTTCCTTTGGTACTTTTGAGTGTTATAGTTGATTTTTAAGGCATCAAATTGTACAAGTGCAAATATTAGTATGTAATGTACTGGAAAAAGTGTACTTATTTCCATGTGTAAGCCCTTTATTTTATGGGTCATGGTATTGTACATTATGATGTATTCACGAATGCCACTTAACCTTATAGTTTAGAATTTCAAATGAAGACATGCATCTTAGAAGTTCTTCTAATTGCTCTATAAAATTAGATTAGTCTTAGGAAAAACTTAATATGGAATAACTTTAGTGATAGCATTTTCGTTAAATGAGTTCTGGATTATCAGAAGAGACATCATGTTCGACTTATCCGATTCATCATGCTCTATTTTGCTTCTGCAGTACTCTAATCAGAAGAGAACAGTAGGATTATCGTGTCTTAAAAGATAATAAAGGATTTGGTTTAAGAGCTAATCTTATAGAAACATTAAGTAAAACAAAAACTGTTGGTGCATAATTGTGACAACAACTTAGATTTGGTCTTTGGATATCTTGTAATTAGTAAAACGATAAACAGTTAGCGGGTTTAGATTTGTATTAATGAATTAATAGAGTTTGGGCTAAACAAAACCCAGTTGGGTCTTGGGGGACGAATTGGGCTTGCCCATGTAGGAATCCCTAGCCCAAGTAGCAAACCTTGTGTTATATAAACAAGGCTATGCATTAGGGTTTAGGTTAATCAGCCAAAACAGTTTCTAGAGAGAATTCATGAGAGCAACAGGAGCTTGGACGAATTTGTGTGGGTTAGGGCTTGATTGATTGTAATTCTTGTAATTGATTATCAATAGAAACCCAGTTTGATTGTGAATTGCGTTCTACTCGTTTCTGTGACATTCTGATCAAGAGGATTCCGAACTCTTGATTAGATATACAATTCTGTGAAGATCCATACAACAAGGGGACCTACAATTGGTATCAGAGCATTAGGCTCTTGAAGGCTCGTTCAGAATTGTGCTTGGCTGAAACAGGAAGTTTTTCGAAATTTTTGAAACCTGAAAAATTAGGGTTTCAAAATTTTTGCTGGTTAGATAAAAATTTCGAAATTTTTGGCTGTTTTTGATCTTCTGCTTTGTTTGGTTGCTGTTTTACAGGATTTCAGGAAAGATTTTGTCGATTCTGGAAAAGTTTTTGACGGAAAGACTTGAAGATTCGAAGACTGTTCTTCGTGTTTTTCGATCAGTTCTTCATATTTTTTCGAAAATATTGTGCTGATTAGGTTGTCTGATTCTTCAGATTTGTGTTGGAGAGGAGATAGAATCTTCAGAATTTTGAACAGATTAAGTTTCCAAATTTCTGGACCAGCGAAATTAACAAAGCAGCGAATTTGTGACTTAATAACTGGGTGACCGGCGAATTTGAAATCCAAAGGCGACTTTGGTAGCCGTATAATTTTCCTCAGCGAAATTATCACGGTTTCGGCGACTTTACCAGTCGTCATAATAGCGAAATTGACCAGCGAATTTGACAGCGAAATTGACCAGCGAACTTGACCTCTCAGCGAGCTTGATCAGCGAAATTGATCAACAAACTAACCAGCGAAATTAAGTTGACTTCCCAGCGAAATTAATAGAAAAATTAAAAAGGTGGAATATTTTCTAGCAAGCGTAACAAAAAAATCACGTTTTCGTAAATAGAAATTGATCCGTAGCTCGTTTGACTAAACCGTCTACACCGTTAAATTCCTTGCATTTTTAGGACAAAAAAAAACCCGAATTCGGTTTTCGACATTATATATCATTGAATTCGTCTTTTCGAGACGATTCTAACGGTGTAATTTGGTAACCACTGTTTTCGGAGATATTTTGTACGGTTTTATCAGTCTGCAACGTTTAAAATGTCAAACATGTCTACTTTGAATGAGCTTTTGAAAATGGAGCATGAGGTTGGCACCACCAACAAACCGCCTAAGATGATGAAAGTGTAAAATTATTTGACATGGAAGGATCGTTTTCAATCCTTTGTTGAATATCAGGACACACGAATGTGGATTTGTATTGAAGATGGGTACACAAACCCAACACACGACTTTGAGGGTAGACCACGTAGAACAGACTATGTGAACATGCAAGAGGCTGATAAAAAGATGTATGAGGCTGAAAAGAGAGCCTTGGCTGCAATAAAAATGTCCTTACCTGATAGCATCAAGCATACCTTCAAGAAGTACACTAATTCAAAGGACATGTGGGATGCATTAGACAAGCGATATGCGGGAAATGCAGATGTCAAGAAAAAAAAAGTTGATCTACTGAAGAAGCAGTTTGCTATTTGAAATTACATGAAACAAGAGTCACTTGAGGACAACATCACTCGATACTACCATCTGATGTCGGAAATGGAAAATTATGAGATAACTTGCTATTCTGACACAAAGAAGAATGACAAGCTGCTCGATGCCCTACCTACTAAGTGGGATATCTACACTCTCATGATCAAGGGAGAAGCAGATTATGAGACAAAAGAGCTTGAAGAAGTGGTAGGAAAGCTGAGAGCTTATGAGCTCAGTATGAAGAAGAAAGACACTGGATATGATCAGGTTCAAGATCCAGGGATTTACAATGGGCTTACATCTTCTTCATCTCACAACGCTTCTAGCGACTCTGCTACTGCGTTTCTATCGTGTGAGAATGAGCAGGTCACAGTAAATGAGGATGGTGATGTGTGTTTTGTAGCCGCTTCAGGAGGATCAACAGGAGCCAAGAGAACTTCAGCTGCAAAGTCAATGCCTATGAGTGTGAAGTCTGCTGAAGAACATCTTGCTCTACTTGCTTCATTTGTTGCTTCATATGAAAACTACATTCAGGGGAAGATATCTGATCCTGCTACTTTAGATGAAGATTATGATCAAATTGACCCTGATGATCTAGAAGAGATGGATTTACAATGGCAGATGGCCATGATCTCCAGAAGAGTCAAGAGGTTCATGAACATAACAGGAAGGAAGTTTGTAGGGAGGACTGTTGGCTTCGACAAGACCAAAGTGAGGTGCTTTAACTGTCAAAGTTATGGGCATTTCGCTAGGGAATTTCAAAAACAAAAGCAAGAGACTTCGAGTCAGAGTTCAAACAACAGGAATGCATCAAACAATTCTAGCTCAAAGGCTTTGATCTCTACAGCATGAGAAGGTTCATATGATTGGAGTATTCATCTAGAAGATAATGAGAATGCCACTCAGGCATTCATGGCAGAAATAGTGCCAGTTGATGATGGTGAAGCTACTGTGGGAGATGCTGAAGCAAAAGTGGATGTTGAGGCTAAAGTAAAGATAGAGAGTAAAGCTGAAGAAGAGAAGGGTGATCAGACAAAAGATGCTGAAGAGGAAAAGCAAAAGTCTGACCATGAAAGGGAAGCTGAAGAAAAGGATGCTAAATACAAAAGAATGGAAGCTCAACTTGCAGCTCTAATGGCCAACCTTGACAAACAAACTGGAGAGGTAAAGTCTAATTCTGGGTGTTTAAAATGTCGTGAATTACAGGGTGAGGTTGACAGGTTGTCCACACAAAACCAAAGTTTGGTAAGTGAGATGTCTAACATTAAAGAATCAAACTTTTTTGCTAAAAGAAACGAATCTTCATACTTGAAGAAGATAAAAGGTTATGAAAGTGAAATTGAAGCTTTAACCTGCAAACTAAACGAAAAACTTCAAGTCATAGACTTAGCTCATGACATGATGGCTGAGAAAACAAAAGAGATTTCTGAAAAATGCAAAGAGTTGTCAGATGCACAACTCAAAATTGTTGAACTTGAAAAGAAATTAAGTCAATTCAGAGATTCGTCTTTTGTAATGAAACACATGATGGGTGGGTTAAAGAAGAGTAATGACAAGACTAGTGTGGGATTCAAGGGATTTAATGAAGTCCCACCTCCTCTTAGTCATGATTATTCATTCCTACCTGATGAAGATGAGCTAACAGATTTTATGTCAACAGCACCAAGTAGTTTCGCGTCAAGTCAAGGTAGTGGGTCTGAGAGTGATGATGCTAAGAAGAAAACTAACAGAGAACCTTTGAAAAAGAAAATTTCACATCCTAAGAGTAAAAATCAAACTTTTGTTAAAAAGATTAATTTTGTTCAAGGTAGTGATATGAAAAACGAAACCACTGTTATTGAAAACGAATCGAATGTAGAGTTTGCAAAAAATAAGACCATAGAAAAATCTGAAATTAAGCAAACTGAACAAGATCCATCCAAGGCATCATCATCATCTGATGAGGGATCCACCTCAAAGACTCCAGCTAAGAAGTCTTTGAAAAGGAGATCGTGCTTCAAGTGTCACACAAAGGGACATGTAGCTAGTTGTTGTCCTAACAAAAAGACTGAAGCATAAGTGATTGAGAAACAGAGAGGGAAATCACCTAAGAAGAAAGGTGATAATGAGGAGAAAGTTGCAAATTCTCCAAAGAAATCTGCTCCTAAGCAACCAGAGAATGTTGCTGTTGGTGTAGTTAAGGCTGAAAAAGGAACTCCACAAGTTCCTCGTTTTCAAAGAAATCAACCAAGATTTCAGCCTAAATCTCCACCAGGCAGATATGAGAGACCTAGAAGCAGTTCACCAAGAATGAACAATTATAATTCTAATAATTTCAGAAGTCAAGGTCAATATCAAAATCGATACCAAAATAATGGTGGTCGAACCTTTTATAACAATGGCTTTAGAAATTACAACAATAATGCTTCTTGGAATCAAAATTCAAGGTACCAAAATCAAAATTTTCAAAGGTCAAATAGTCCAAACACATATAGGAACCCTCAGGACCAAAGACCTAGTGGAAATCAAAGACTCCAGTTAGGAGTAATGGATATTGGATGGATGCTCCAGTAGTTGGTGAATTTGGACGACCCAAGACCATTAAGGCCTGGGTCCCCCAATCTAACTAATTTCTTGGTTGGTGTGTGCAGGAGCTGCTAAGGAGGATTATCAACTTATGGTATGTTGATAGTGGCTGCTCCAGCCACATGACGGGGGATGCGAGATTGTTGACTGAGTTTGAAGATTATGATGGTGGACATGTGAATTTTGCTGGTGCTAAAGGTGGTAGAATTACAGGACGAGGAAAAGTGACCAAGGAAGATCACACCGGACAAAGTGAACTATGCTGAGCTGCTTAAACACAATCTGATGAGCGTGTCACAAGTCTGCGACAAGGGTCACTCGGTCCATTTTACCAAGAATGAAGCATTAGTGTTGAAACCAGGTTTGGTGATTCCGGACGATTGGATAGTAATGAGAGCGCCAAGGAGAAATGACACTTATGTCATGGACATGGGTGCTAAGGATCCAACTGCTGTGGTGGCATGTTTACTATCAAAAGCATCTGAAGCTGAATCGATGTTGTGGCACAGACGCATGGCCCATATTCACAATCGAAAAATGAACTATATTATTAAAAATGAACTAGTGAAAGGGGTTCCAATGAAGAGGTTTCACGTGGAAGATAAATGTCTTCCATGTCAAAAGGGAAAACAACATAAGAAACCTCATAAATCAAAAACTGTAAATTCCATAGATGCCCCTTATGAATTACTTCACATGGATTTATTCGGTCCAGTGAATGTGAGGAGCATAGGTGGAAAATACTATTGTCTTGTTGTCAGAGATGATTACTCACGTTATTCATGGGTTTTCTTTTTAGGTACAAAATATGAGACAGCAGAGATGTTAATAGATCTTTTTACAAAATTGGAAAATGTCCATGTTGCAAGGATCAAGAGGATAAGGAGTGATAATGGCACGGAGTTCAAGAATCAGATTCTGGATCTCTATTGTCTTCGCTAGGGAATAGAACATCAATTTTCTGCTCCTTATACCCCTCAACAGAATGGAGTTGTTGAGAGGAAAAACAGGACGTTGATTGAAGCCGCTAGGACTATGCTTTCAGATTCAAAGCTACCAGTTCTTTTCTGGGGAGAAGCTGTGAATACAGCTTGTTATGTCCTAAACAAAGTTTTGACCGTTAAACGTTTTAACAAAACATGTCACGAATTAAAGTTTAACGAGAAACCAAACTTAAAAGGCTTTGAACCATTTGGATTACCCTGCACCATTGTGCGAAATAAAGATAAACAAAAATTCGGTGAGGTGGCTGACGAAGGCTACTTTCTAGGCTATGTGCCTGGCACACCGAATAAAAGGGTTTTTAATCTAAAAACTGGTAAAATTGAGGTTGTTTTTAATGTTGAAATTACTACATACAAACCTCAACAATCAACGAATGGACCTGCTATATTATATGATTATGAGAACATTTTTAAATCATTTAATATTCCTGAGTTTTCTGATGCAGATGAATCTCAACTGGTTCAAACAGTGATAAGTGAAGATGATGAAGGCGAGTTCATGCCTAGATCGAATGTTGATATGACAGATGCTCCGGAAACTTCCCAAGGTGCTGCTGATCCTGATTCAAGCCATAGTGAACCTGAACCCATTCAGGGGGAGGATTTCATTAATCCGTTTGCAGATCAGAATATTCAGGGGGAGATTGGATCAAACCTGGGTGATAATCTTGAAGTTGATACCGTTGCTACTACACGAGCAAATAGAGATCATCCAATTGACATGATACTTGGAGATCCTACTGCAGGTGTTCAGACAAGGAGAAGCATAGCAGTGAATTTTAGCTTATTTGTTTCGATTGAGAAGACTGGGATTGTTAACTAGTGCTTGTATAGTTGCTTTATTTCTCAAGAGGAGCCGAAGAACATTCATATGGCTCTAAAAGACAATTCTTGGGTTGAGGCTATGCAAGAGGAATTGGCCCAGTTTGCAAAGTTGAAGGTTTGGGAGTTGGTTGACCTTGCTAAAGGTGAAAGAGAGATTGGCACTAAGTGGGTGTTTAGGTGCAAGAAGGATGAAAGAGGGATAGTAACGCGAAACAAAGCTCGATTGGTGGTCAAAGGTTTCAATCAGCAAGAAGGGATTGATTACAATGAAGTGTTTGCACCAGTGGCAAGGTTGGAAGCAATTCGTTTGTTCCTAGCCTTCGCATCATATAAGGGCTTTAAAGTTTATCAACTAGACGTGAAGAGTGTTTTTCTTTATGGGAAAGTCCAAGAAGTGGTGTATGTCTCACAACCAGATGGGTTCGCTGATCCAAATTATCCAGATCATGTGTACAAGCTTGATACGGCTTTGTATGGATTACATCAAGCTCCCAGGGCGTGGTACGAGACATTGTCTACACATCTGATCAAGAATGGTTTTGAAAGAGGTCAGATTGATAGTACACTGTTCATTAAGAGGAAGAAGGAAGATTTTCTGCTGGTACAGGTGTACGTGGATGACATCATCTTTGGGTCATCAGATGAAAACATGTGTAAAGAGTTCGAGTAGGTGATGAAGAGCAAGTTCGAAATGAGCGCTATGGGTGAGCTGTCTTACTTTCTGGGATTACAAGTTGAACAGAAGGAGGATGGGATGTTTATTCATCAAACAAAGTATGTGTATGACATTTTGAGTCGGTTTAAAATGAATGATTGCTCTACTTTCAACACACTCATTTGCGAAAATCACAATCTGGGCCCAGATCATGAAAGTACTAAAGACGTTGATCCAACTCAATACAGGGCAATGATTGGTTCATTAATGTACTTGACTGCTTCAAGACCCGACATCATGTTTGATGTATGTCTGTGTGCCAAATACCAGGCTAATCCAAAAGAGTCACACATGAAAACAGTGAAGCATATTTTTCATTACTTGAAGGGGAAACCTAAACTTGGGTTGTGGTATCCAGCTGATAGTGATATGAATTTTGTTGCTTACACTGACTCAGACTTTGGAGGATCCAAGTCAAACAGAAAGTCTACAACAGGTGGTTGTCAGTTCTTAGGAGGCAGGATTGTGTGTTGGCAATGCAAGAAGCAATCTTGTGTGTCTACTTCTACGTGTGAAGCTGAATATATTGCTGCGGGTAGCTGCTGCTCTCAGGTTCTCTGGATACAACAGCAGATGCGCGATTACGGTTTGGATTTCACTCGTACTCCTATTATGATAGACACTAATGCCACAATTTCTATAACAAATAATCCCGTGAAACACAGTCGCACAAAACATATTGACATTCGTCATCATTTTATACGGGATTGTGCTGAAAAAAAGACTAATCGAATTACAACGATTCGACACACTAGATAACCTGGCAGATCTTTATACTAAAGCTTTTGACAGGGCTCGCTTTGAACATTTAGTCGAACTCAACGGGATGAGGAATCCTGAATAACTGGTTTTTCATAAGACTTTTGTAAATAGTTTACTGCTTTTCTTAAAAATAAAAAATACAAAAACATTAAAAAATAAAAAAAAACATAAAAAATAGAAAATAGAAAATAAAAAATGAGTTATCCCTGTGTGAAAAAGAAGAAATGATAGTACATCAGCAAGTTAGACTGTCACACTGAAAATGAAATTAAAATGCTTAAGTGTGATAGCAGCTTCATCATATGATGTACCAGTAGGCAAAAACATGAAATAATCAACTTACCAATGTGATATAAACCTAAACGGACTGAGTATGAGTGGGGAACACATCAGTGGTGTATGGTTTAATGACCTTAATTCTTGCGTTGATAGATTGCCAAAATCTAAGGTTTTGGGTCTTTATACTGTTATTTCATCTGGGGATATCAGGGTTGTCCTTCTGTTGCATCCAGATACATGCTAACCTAGGCACAACCAGGATATCTTAAAAGAGCAAAAAATGCCAAATCCAATACATGAAGAAGCTCTCCTAGAGAGTCATTCAAAAAAGTGCAAAATGCATAAATCGTACCAAAAATGGTATTTGTCATAGCCCTCGTTAGATATTTGGTCTCTTTGCTGTACGGAAGTACTGACCTGATCACCAATTATCTAAACGTTGAAAAACAAAACGGATGAATTCAGTATACTCACCCACTACGATGAATCTTTGTGCATACCTTGATCGCGGGGGTATATCCTGAAGTGGGACACACTAGTATATTAGTAATAAAATTGCCTTAACATATCATACGGTAATGGAACTTGAAATGTTCATGCATTTTGTTTAAGTGGACAAACATACTGGTAATCGTCTTGGACTGCTTTTCACGAAAAATTAAATAAAGAATTATCTAATAGTGTGAAAACAGTTTGATTGTGCTGATATGATCTTCTTACCGGTGATTCTCACAAAAATAAAGTGTTTATTGCTTTTGTTATTTACTTGCTTTCAGAAAATATAAAAATCCAAAAATAGTATCTTTTTCTGTTTAAAAATTCTTAACGTACGGAAAACTGTTATTCTTGGAGGAATTGTTACTGATAGGGGGAGACGGTGTTAGAAAGAGAGTTCAAAATCTTAAATCAGACAGGGTCTTGTGTGTTGGACAAAAGTTTTGCGTGTTGGTGATAAGTTGAAAATGCTTAATCTGTAATCCAGTTTAACTATCTCTTGAATAATAATAATTTATTTAACTTTGTTGAAAAATTCTTATGGTTTCTCGAGATGTTTGTTTTATAGTATACAGATTGAAGCAGTATGTTGCTGAGCAGTTGCTGTGAAGAGAGTTTGATTGGATGCATGGTATAACCTCCTTTCTACATTGCAGACAAAGTTGAAGAGTTTGAAGATTGCTTTGCAAATGCTAAACTGGAGTTTTCTCAAGTGCTAACGTTTTGAAGATTTGGTGATTGGATGCATCAGCTTAGGGGGGAGTCTGTTGCTGACAGAAGCTGTTAAAGCTGAAGGTATCCAAAGACCAAAGACAGTGCAAGACTACATGAAGATTGCAAGATGACTGAAGACAAAGTTATTTTATGAAGCTATTGTCAACGGGGAGTTTGTTGGTGCATAATTGTGACAACAGCTTAGATTTGGTCTTTGGATATCTTGTAGTTAGTAAAACGATAAACAGTTAGCGGGTTTAGCTTTGTATTAATGAATTAATAGAGTTTGGGCTAAACAAAACCCAGTTGGGTCTAGGGGGACGAATTGGGCTTGCCCATGTAGGAATCCCTAGCCCAAGTAGCAAACCTTGTGTTATATAAACAAGACTATGCATTAGGGTTCAGGTTAATCAGCCAAAACAGTTTCTAGAGAGAATTCATGAGAGCAACTGGAGCTTGGAAGAATTTGTGTGGGTTAGGGTTTGATTGATTGTAATTCTTGTAATTGATAATCAATAGAAACCCAGTTTGATTGTGAATTGCGTTCTACTCGTTTCTGTGACATTCTGATCAAGAGGATTCCGCACTCTTGATTAGATATACAATTCTGTGAAGATCTATACAACAAAGGGACCTACAAAAACATATTAGGTTTAAAAAATTAGAGTGGATGAGATACTAATTTATAGAAAAAAGTTACAGTGAGTAATCTTATGGGTACTAAAATAAGACAGACAAAATATGATCATAGAATTAATGAAGGATCATTAACCTGAGGATCAGTATCTGAAAAAGTTGTGACATGTCTATTACTAACATCAAAATAATAGACTAATTTGAAAAATTTTACTTAAACAAAGACAAATCACCTTTGGGCAGAAGTAAACTCATTTAAGTATCTGTGTAAAGTAATTGTGACAAATCAGCTTTGGACATAAATGAGACAATTACCTTAATTATGCACTTGTTAAGTATGTTCGACATGAATGAATTAAATCAGATTTGGTCAGAAATGAGATATTCACGTTTGTAAGGCATAATTAACATAGCTTCTTATTATACTTGAACAATAAATAGATGTATCAAATCACCTTTGGGCAGAAGTGATACATCAGAAGCTCATCCAAGTTAAACTATTTGGTTTTATAAAAAGTTATCTGATTATGTTTAAGTGTTTTACAAAACCAATTATTTAATAAACCACCTGTTAGCACTAAAATTTAGTTCACAATAACAACCTAATGAAGTAATGAGATTTCGGGAAAATCTTGATATTTCGAGAACATATTAGATTTCGGATAAAATTGATTTCGAATGAGATTTCGAATTTTTCCAAAACTGTTATTTCGAATAACATTTCAGATGAGATTTCAATTATAACGAAATTGTGATTTCGAATAAGATTTCGGATTTATCCAAAAATTGTAATTTCGAATGATATTTTGGATTTATCCGAAAATTGTTCTCAAAGATTCGAAATCTGCTGATTTTGGCTGGTAATTGTGATAAGGGTGAAAATCCGAAAATTAAGGGATCATGTTTCATGTTTTAATGTTGATTTATGTTTATCTACATATTTCGAAAATATTATCCATTAAAGTTATAACAAATTTTGAAAATTTTAAAAGATAAAACTAGATCAAAACAGGAAAAAACGTCCTTTGATGCTGTATTCATTCCAAAATATAGGAATTTATTCGAATTTTCATAATAACATGATGAACCCTAAAATAATAGAATTTAATTTTGAAATCCAAAATTTGAAAATTTTTATATCCTTATGCAGATCTCGAGTAAGTAATTATTCATGATGTGATTAAACATCTTATTTGGAATATAAAACATGAATATTAAGCTTTAACCGAATATTATGTTCTTGAGTTTTATCAGGTGTTCATAAAGTTTGTTTTCCAGATTTTAATTCCAAATTCATGGAAACAAACAGAACTGATTTGTCAACATATGCTTTGATACCACGTGTCCTCAGTTCTGTATAAACATAATGGAGAATATGTATAAATACCTGTAACAACAGTCATGTTAGCAAAGAATCCAGTCAGGGACGCATCCATGGAGTTTGACATGATAGTCAACTTGATATGGTTCCCATTTAGGATGTGTGTTCTTGATGGTAGTACTGAGTTCTTTAGGGTTGAAGAACTCGTAATATGGAGAGAGGAGAGACGAATTTGAGTGTGATGTTATGATTGTCTAACCCTAAATCCTCTCTAGTAATTTCCTTATATACATCCAAGAGGAAACCCAACTAGTTAATGAGGGTAAATCGGTCCATCAACAATTACCAAGTAATTATATTATAGGTTTTAATATATTTTGATCTATATTATATAAATGATAATGATGGCTACTGGATTAAATACATATTTAATCTTACATTGTAATCTAGAGAGAGTGAGAGTGAGAGGGGGGATGGTTGGTGAGGAAGTTAGAACGATCGGTCAGTTTTAATGGTTTATAAACAATCATTTTTAATTAATGTTTACTTCAAAATACTTTAACATTTCTACAGATAGTTAAATAGTTGTAAAGGAATTTAATCCATTTAAATGTGATTGTGAACCATCTATAACTTTTTTAATGCATCGTCGTATAAAAGATGAGTGGTGGTTTAATGTGTTTTGTTATTACACGGTGTGTAAATGATTTCAAAGCTTTGTTAAGGGGCACCATAAAAAGGGGTTGCTAATGTGCACCGTTAAAATATGTATCCTAAAGAGTGCACGGGTTTGATTCATATATATTCATTTTACATTTGTTTTTTCAAAAACAATCTTTTGCTGAGTATAGGTCGAGTATAGGCCTATATGCAACATATAGAGTTACATCAAAATTAGTGGCTGACT
>JARYGA010016397.1:0-42100 GCA_030545235.1 Helianthus tuberosus
TTGACTTTGACCTTGACTTTGACTTTGACTTTAGAAACACGGGGTGTTACGTTGATACTTGGAAACTATGATTCTATGAGACTTCTATGATTCTTGATACTTGATACTTACTCTTGATTCTCGATACTTAATTGGTGCTTGACTCTTGACACTTGGATCGAGTGACCAAAGCACTCAATAATGATTTGAACTTGAGACTTGGATCGAGTGGCAATCCGATCGGATAGCCACCTGATCGGATAGCCATCCGTTCCCTCACCCCTTGTCACTTCAATCGACTGGCAATCCGATAGGATGGCCATCCGATCGGACAGCCATCCGATCCAGTGACTGATCTGACACTTTGAGCAATCTCGTTATCCTGCCCGACTCTTATCTATTGTAATCTAATCAGGCTAATTCTAAAAAGAGCTCCCTTTGATCCAATAACAGTTAACCCGTTAAGCAATCACTGTGAGTATACTCGATCCCCTTTTTGCTTTAAACTTTGGGATGTAACATGTATTCTATAAACTATGAAACTTGATACCTTTGAATCTAAACTCTATCCTATGTGTACGTGAAACTTGTGATTCTTGATCCTTGATTCTTTGTGCTATGTGACGTTTAATCCAGAAATGTGTAGTTCCGCCTTAACAATAGTAGCGCTATAGGAGATGCACCTCTCCATTATTCTCGAGGGTATTGTTAGGAGAATTCTAGTTTACCTTGAGTCTTGGGTAAACACTAAAGCATCGGGATACTTGGGCTATCACTGGTTGGACTGCGACACTAGCATGGCTGAAACTATTTTATTACTTACATTGTGGATATGAGTTGTTTTAAACTACTTTCCTATATACTTAAACTTGTATACTCGCCGGTACATTTTTGTACTGACCCTATTTTAATACACGTTGCAGGCTGATAGGATGCTGTGAATCATGAACTTGCTAGGATGCTGCTTAGAAACCCATCTTAGTTAAATTTAGAAACTTGAAACTATTTTGGATGATTGTATTCGATGTATTTGGATGTTTGATGCTTTTAGATAATTTGTTATGAAATCTTGATTAATATCTATCGAAACTTCTAGTGTTATGGAATCTCATGAGCAATCTGAACGCTTAGTGCTCGCACCCCGATGTTTCCGCCATCGGTTGGGGTGTGACAGTATGTATATATAAGGAGTGCTCCTTATAAATCACTTCAAAGTTTACTCCTTTTTCTTTCAAGTTTTCACAGCTTTGGTTATTCTAATAACACAGCTTCGAACATCGATATCATTTATCTTAGCTATTTATTGAGTGGGATTTGGTTCGTTGCAAACATCTCACATGATAGAACACAAACCTAGAAATAATTATCGATATAACTATAATATAAATACAATTATTAATGTCCCAATTTAGTGGGGAAAACATTTTAACTAATATTTTCCTAATCAGAGTTCATGTTTGAACATATTTTCGAAAGTCAAAGTCGGTATAAACGAGAAGGCATGTAGCCTAGAAATATTAAGGTGTGACTGAAAGATATCTCTTCGTGTGATGTTAACAATTCAAGTCTCATGATAAACAAAGATGTAAATTTAAAAATAGGATTAAAGGTTTGTAAATTAGCCGATAAATAAATAAATGAATGGATATACACTTTGTATAAAGTTACCATAAAGTTGTGAAAGTATGGTTAAATGACTATTCCTCAACCACCCTACGCATTAGATTTGGATTGTGGTGGCAAAGTGGGCAAGTTAAATGGGTTTGGGTAATAGGTCAAGATGGGTTTGGGTTATGATAGGGATAGGTCAAGATGGGTATTTTAAAATAAAAGGTTGGATGGATAATGAGTTAAGATGGGTTTGGGTTAGGATGGATTTGGGTTAAGATGGGTTCTAAAAAATTAAAAAAAAAATCTAAGAAATCATAAAAATCCAAAAAATCCAAATAATTCTAAAAAATAAAAAAATATATATAAAAACTCTAAGAAATAAAAAAATACTAAAAATCAAAAAATTCTAAAAAATCAAAAAATTTCTAAAAAATAAAAAAAATCATAAAAATTCTAAAAATCCAAAAAATTAAAAAAAATCTAAAAAATCAAAAGAAAAACTAAAAAATCCAAAAAAATCTAAAAAATTAAAAAATTCTTAAAACTAAAAAAAATCTAAAAATCATAAAAACTGTAAAAAATAAAAAATAATAAAAAAATCAAAAAATCCCGTTTTTTTTTTAGATTTTTTATATTTTTTTCATTTTTTGATTTTTTTTATTTTTTTCGAATTTTTTTATTTTTATAATTTTTATGATTTTTAGAATTTTTTGATTTTTAAAATTTTTATGGTTTTTTTGAAATTTTTTGATTTTTTACTATTTTTTTGGTTTTTAACAATTTTTTTATTTTTTATAATATTTTTAATTTTCTTCAAAAAAATTTATTTTTATGAGTTTTTTTTTTGTTTTTTTAGAATTTTTATGATTTTTATAATTTTTTTGACTTTTTTTAGAATTGTTTTCATTTTTTAGAATTTTTTGACTTTTAATTTTTTTTTATTAATGTATGATTTTTTAGAATTTTTTGGATTTTTAGAATTTTTTTATTAATAATATATTTTTTTATTTTTTATGATTTTTTGGATTTTTTAGAATTTTTATATTTTTTAGAATTTTTTTGATTTTTTAAAATTTTTCTGATTTTTTGGATTTTTTTTATTTTGTAAAATGATTTTGATTTTTTCGAATTTTTTTTATTTTTTGTGATTTTTTTTATTTTTTAAAATTTTTATGATTTTTTAGAATCTATTTGATTTTTTAAATTTTTTGGAATTTTTATGATTTTTTTTCTTTTTAAGATTTTTTTGGATTTTTTATGATTTTTTATTTTTTAGAATATTTTTAATTTTTTTATTATTTTTTAAATTTTTATTTAGTTTTAAACGAAGAACGACGGGAGAGTACTACGGTAGATATCAACGAGTAGTAATTAGTTTAGTGATTTTATCTTATACCATCCTGGCCCGCTTGGGTTTTATCTAATACCCATCCTGACCTACTCTCTTTTTTTTATCCACCACTTCATAACTCATCCTAAACTAGTGACTAACTTTGTTTGACTTATCTAAACCCATCTTAAAATTTAAAATACCCATATTAACTCAAAATAGAATGAATGGGCTTGTTTTGACATGTCTAGATTTAGACATATAAAGGTTTATCCAACTTTTTAGCATCATAAACTTTAAATTTTGACTTAGCCATATTTTAAAAATATAAATTTAAGTATTTTGTACGAGTATGAACTATTGAACTCGATGTCTTTAACTTGAAATACGCAATCCTAAAGTATTCTATATAATTTAATTGTTTTTTATCTTGAGTGACCCATTGATTGTTCAATTAATAATAAAAATAAAAAGCAGAATAATGGGGTTGATCGAAGCCATAAAAATATGAGAATGTTGATGTATTATTCCCTTCTATAAAATCCAAGAATTGGTGCGGGTCCCTACGCCGACCAAACCAATTATTCCTTGTACTCTTTACCATCGATCAAAGATCTCAATAATATCGTGATCTCCTTGTAAGATTGCAGAATTACAATCTTACAATCCATAATATCGATGATCTTATGACTAATTTTAATTATTATATATTAAAATACTAAAAAGGATAGAAAAGTGTTATTTTAAGCAGTTTTAAATGTCACACCCCCAAAATACCATATAGGGAATGTCCTTGTTAGACGTGTGACATACCAATAACGAGCCACTAATTACATTGAACGCGTACAAGTTTCAAAATAAAATCCTTAATTATTAATGTAAAATACCATCAACGATTTTAAATGAAAACCAACGTGTTCAGCGGAAGCAAATGACAAACCAAAGTTAAACAGTTTCAAACCAATATATAATATCAATAGTTTAAACACGTAATCCCTCCAGTCGACCCATGACCACTCCAGCTTCACCAGACAACAAGTTCCAATCAAAATACCTAACGACCTGCAAGCATGCAGACAAATGTGTCAGACGACGCTGGTGAGTTCAAAGTTTTGTTAAGCTTTGATGGGTTTTAAATGAATAAATAACTAAAATTATAAGTTGGGACTGGGGGTCACGCATTCATCATGATAACATCATGATATGATCATATAATTTTATTGTATTGAATTAGGTTATCATTTTACTTATATTATTTTTAATCCTTGGATTGACATAAAAGTTATATTAAAATAGCGAATATGATGTTTGTACCTAACTAGTTGGATGTCCTGCCCGCGTTGCGGGGCGCTTAGCCGAATATTTATTAGTTTAATAATATGTACGCATGTATTTTAGTTACTTGTGCATACTACTCATAACACGATCTCAAAAAAATTATATCGACTCAACCAATTAAACCAAAACACTGTCATAGTTTTGCTAAAAAAAATGATGGTAAGCCTGAGCTGGGGGCAAAATAGTAAATTGTAATAAACAATGAGCGAGTATCAGACACCTGCTTGACAAAAAAGTTAGATTGAGTAAACCAAGTAAAATAAAAACTACTATAGTTTTGAAAACAAAAATTTAAAACAATGGCAAGACTCCAGATTTTAACTGAGGGCAAAATCATAAGTTTTTAAAAGATGGCAAACTCATAATTTTAAACTGAGGGCAAATTCGTAATTTTTAGCTGAGAGGCAAAACCAAAATTTTGTTTTGAATCGGGGGAAATCATAGTTTTGAACTAAGGGGGAAATCGTAATTTTTAGCTGGGGACAAAAACATAAATTTATTTTGAACTGAGGGAAAAGCGTAATTTTGAACTGGGGGCGAAATTGTAATTTTTGAAAAGGCAATTATAATTACATTATATTATACTAACATTAAATTAAAATAAAAAAGGGGGTTGCCGCCCATTTTCCACCAATGCGGTGGAAGAACTATTGCCGGCCATCCTAAATGTATATGTAAGTAAATTTTAGATGTAAAATCTCGTTAAACTACGTTTTTTAGTTCATTTGTATCAAAACAACTATAGGGGCTTGAGAAATTGTTCTCACCAATCACCATTACACAAAATTAAAACATTAAACGATATAAACTTTGATGTGGGGAATAAAATTAGCATAAATAGCTTGTAAGCATCTTATATCTATAGTATACATTATTAAGGGTTAAGGCCTTATTGGTAATTTTCATGATTTTTTTAAGATGGCATATGAAAGATCATGTTTAAAATCAGTGGCGGGTCAGAAATTTTTTTCTTATGGTGTATTTTTAATGGATACTCCGGTTTATAGTAACCCGGAGTCGAACTTTTTGGATCTATTCGGGTCAAATCACATAACAAAAGCAAATATCACAGTAAAAGTATAGTGTCGTTTGAAATATATAGAAAAATGCATTTAATAGTTGCTCTGTACGCATTTTCATGTTTTGAACGATTCATAATGTTTTCAATGGCAATTTGCAAAAAAAAAAAAAAAAAACACTTTTTCATTATAACAAACAAGTGCACGCATCATTCAAATGATCATCAAACATCCCGTTAGGTTAAACAAATGAAACAAAACCAATTAGATATGGGGCTATAATGTTTACTGGATTAGAAAAAATAAAAATTAAGCATGGACCTTTAATGATTTAAAAGTATACTAATTAAATTCAAGTAACTGGGCTTAATTTTTGAAATATAAAATTGTTTATTATGTAATTCTTTTAGAAGAAAACAAAACAATGGTGTCGTTTGTAAAAAGACAATGTTGTCGCTCGTAAAAAAACAGTGATGTCTCTCGATTTTTTTCTATTATACGTTGTATTTACTACACAAAATTAAATGGTGTCGGACGACACCATCGTTCAAAGTGTGGCTCCGCCACTGTTTAAAATGCCTAATTTTGTACCATTTTTTTCCATTTATACCCTTCCTTCATACCCCACACAAGTTGTAATGCATAATGTACCATTTATAATTAGGTAAAGCAAATCATCTATATCTATACTATGTTATAAAGCATTTCTTCAAGAACTTCTTAAAATTTAAAAGGTACAAGTAGAAATACTTAATATACAACCCATAATGCATATATTAATTATTTTTTGGGGGTAAATTAGTCTTTATAACACCTTTTTAACGGCAATTCGGCAAAGAACCTCACATATAAACCCACCCTGCTTGGGGCTATGTCCAAGGTCGACTTCTCGACCACCATGAGACAGAGCCCCCTGATGCGTGGGAACCGAATAGAATCCGTAAACCCTCGCCCCCGTCAGGTTCGAACCCAGGATTAAAGCCCAGATTCGTTTCTTCACCCAGATTGTAACACCCCGAAAATGGGTTTGGTGGTCAAACCACATTAGCACTAAAAGACGGGTAAAGTACCGTTAGTGGTAAATTCTACCCGGTAAATATTAGGATTTAAATAATTAATCCTAATATTAAATTAAAAGTGAATAAAAGCTTTTAAGGAAATAAAATGGATAAAAGGCCCGGGCTAAAGGGACCTAAAATAAACTTAGTCATAAATATTCCCGGACCCGCTAAGTTAACTAGGAATATTAAACCTAGTTAATAAGTAGGAATATTATCGAAAATAATTAGGTTGTGACCTAATTAATAACTAACCAAACACGAGGGACCAAAGCCGGGTAACTTGAAAATGGAATTAAAAACTTAAAAATAAAACACACACACAAGAGTGTGTGTGCGTGTGTGGGGATCGACCAGGAAGAGCTTTAGGGAGCTCAAACCCTAACTTCAACAAAACTAACAAATTGAAGATCAAATCTAGCCCGAATCGGATGCATGAACACATATAAATGATCACCTAGTCGTGGGGATTACAAGGTATGTCGAATTTTAAGATTTGGTGATACTTTGAGATTATGATGAACAATCATAATCGAAATTCTGGAATGAATATTGAATCTATGAGTGCTATTGTGTTGAAATCCTTGTTTAGAAACAAACCCTAGTTGAAAACTTGGAGAATTGGTGTTAAAACTAGGGATTTGATAATTAACCTATTATGTGCTAAGTGGGTCTTGATTATGTAGTGAAGATGATGGTTTACACATGTTTAAAATCATCATAGTTGCTAGTAGAAACAAGATACTTGAACAATTTGCAAGTTTGAGTGTTGAACATACATGACTTGAGATGGGTTTTTATGATATGATGATGTTAGTGTCAAACTTGTGATTGGAATCATCATATTAGTTAGTAAGACAAAGTACTTGAACAATTTAGGTGTTTGGGTACATAAATCATAATTACCATGAAATGGGTCGTTATATGATATAAAAGAATTGATGTTAAGATCGTGATATAGATGCTTGAAATCATGTTACCTAGTTATAGAATGTGTAAAAACAATGTATGCACATTAGGTGTTTGTTAAAATGCCTAAATGAAAACTAAAGTGTTGAAATTAGAGTGAAAATGTGCAATGAATAAGTTGATAAGTCGATTGACCTTAAAAAGTCAAATCGACCAAGTGTATGATCGGATGGTAAATTCGATATAAGAAGAGTAGGATGGAATAGTCGTAAATGATTATGACTAACCTAACCATCTTACAATTACAATGATAGTTTGACGCTTGGCAAGCTAGGTGAAGGCTTGGGGAAGGAAGCGGGTCAAACGAAGCAAGAATGACGGAAAAGCATAATTCGGATGCAAGGTAAGTATAACTTACACTAGTCTTATATTTTAGAATATTCTCTTATCCTATTTGTTACGAATAAGATAAATACATAATTGAGGTATGATGTTCCGGCGTGTGAACGTACGGAACAAGAGAGTCGAGTATGACAAGAAACCATGTTGATGGTTTAAAAGGAGTTAAATCGCTAATTTGAACTTTTTATGACAAATGGAAAATAAATTTTTGAATGGTTGCCTTATAAGGTAAACCAAAACAAACAATAAGGGTAAAACGGTAAATTGGTCATGCATCGACCATAACTATTAGCTTTAAAAGACACTTATGAAGTAAGCCTTAATAGGCCGATAAGTGTTAAGAAATGAATTATATGTAAAGCGATCGCACGATGTAAATCGGAGCGAGTCATATAGTCGAGATGAAAATACATGTCATCTCGCCAATATAATCGGTCATTTAGACCAAACGGGTCAAAGGGTGAAGATACCACCTTTTGATAATAGCAACTAATGATTCTTGTCGAGTTATATGATTTCAGGAATAAATGTAGAAATGATATTTGCATCGCTACTATTTAGCGAATAATATTAGCAAGGCATTAAATCAGGTCAATACATTGACCCGAGCCAGGTATGTGTAATAGAGTAATGATTCATTGAGAACGTAAGGTTCAATGAGTATTTAATGAAGTCTTAGATAGACAATGGTTACTTAAGTGGGTAAACCGAATGTTTTAAAAGAGGGTAGTGGCGTTTTGAAAAGCATATTAACTTTTCGAGCAAGATCATAATTCAAAAGAAGAATCATGGGTCAAACATGCTCTCAAAAGACCTTGTCGTAATTGAAAGACTAAAAAGGACCAAAACGCCCTTGTTAGCTAATTCGAACAAACAACCTTTAAAGGTTGTTTGGAAACAAGTTTTATGATTAAGTAAATACTTAGATTAAGTATAGAAGTTGAAAGAGGTATTATATTAGTCAAACGGTACTATTTGAGTTTTTGCCGTAAAATAATGATTCGAGAGGTAAAATTTGGTTTATATAGATCACCACATCAAACCGCCATAAACACAATTGTGGTGGGAGATTATAGGATAAGAAATGTGGTGATGAAATGCTAGAAACAATCGAGAGCGATTTTAAGCTCGAAAGTGCTTAAATACCCTTAACGGGTCAAAATAAGCATACGAGCGAAAACGGGTTTAAATTGTGAAATAAACTTGTGATTAGAACCTAAAATGGTAGTTAATAACAATTTGAAGAAGTGTGGGTGATGTAGGAATCAAACAAATATGTTCGCTTGATAAAATGCATAAACGGGTCAAAATTTGGTAAAAGGGCGATAAGTCGAAGACTTAAAAGTCTGAAATTTTTATTATGAAGGTTGTTGGATTTTAACTCCATAAGATGGAGAATTAAATTACGGACGCGTAGGAAAAAGAATCGGGTAAAACGGATCAATAACGAAGAAGTTATGGCCGTTTCCGTGAAATCAGATCGTGCAGGAAATATGCAGCAACATTCTGCTGAAAAGGGGGCCTAGCGTCACGCGACGCCCCCAAACTTGGAAAAATGTTATTTTTTGTCATATTTAACCCCTGTACTTGTTTGAACTTCATATTTAACCCCTGTGCTTGTTTGAACTTCATATTTGACTATCAAAACTAACTTTTAAGTTGGTTTTGATCATAGGTGATTGCCATGAGTGCCCGGATGAAGATCAAGCGACGAGCAAGAACCGAACACGATCACGAAATAAGCTTCCGCATGTCGTTTCGTTGCTTCTTTTAAGTGACGAACTTAATTACATTATGTTCTAAACTTTTAAATTGTAAAAGGTTTTAGTAAACCCGTTTTTCCGATGTATATGTAATCTTAATTACATGATTGTTTTCGTAAATAATACGTTAAACCTTGATTTATAAGAACGGGTGTTACACAGATGTCCCTCGAAAATGGCTCAAGCGAGAATCAAATATGCATCTCCACTAATAAGGGCAGACCAATTTACCACTAGACCAAATTCTCATATCATAACATCCTATTTAATCTAAAGGAAGCAAAGAATAAAAAACAATGATGAATAATTGTGGGTAGTTAATAGCTAATATTAAAAAAAAACATAATTAATATAATAATAATGATTTTGGCTTTAAGTTTCAATTAATATCAATCCATTCATTTTTATGATATTGGTTTCTCTTTTTTTTTTTCTTTAAATAAAAGACTTTGATATTCATTAAGAATGTTAATTTCCATCAAACAATAAGTAACATATTAATATGGATATATGAAAAGTTTCGTATTATCATACTATTTTATAAGACCCCCCGTAGTGGGGTGTTTTAAAAAAAAAAAAAATCAAAAATAACGCCGAAAAACGCCCAAATCCCATTACATAGGGGCGTTTTCGGGAGTTTTTTTCGAAAAAAAATTGGGTCCGCGTTGTTTTAAGCACGCCTCGAGAACTTTGACCAACCAATCAAAAACTAGCAACGGCTAGTTATAAACGGCTAGTTTATATTTTTTTTAACCTTTTACCTATATATATATATATATATATATATATATAATCAAAACTCTCTCAAAAACACTACCATTTTATAAAAATTAATGGATTCCACTAGTTCTTCATCCATGGTAAATTTTTACTTCAAAGAGTTTTTTGCGGATGGCGATGATTCCACCGATGAGGAGGTCGAGCAATAGGCGGTTACGAGTGCTTGTCAACTAGCGGTGAGATATGTGAAGCATTGTCGTCGCCCCGAACCAGAAAAAAATAAAAGTGGTTATATTGAACGAGACCGACGTGCGGCACACGATCGTTTGATGAAAGATTATTTTGATGAGGCGACGACATTTTCGAACCAAATGTTTAGGGGTCGTTTCCGAATGAATAAGCGGTTGTTTCTACGCATCGTCGATGACTTGGGAACCAACTACGTTTATTTTAAACAAAAAGCAGATGCGAGAGGGGCACTTGGATTTACCGGTATCCAAAAGTGTACGTCGGCGTTACGAATCCTTGCTTATGGAAACACAACCGACATCAACGACGAGTATCTAAAAATGGGCGAGAAAACAACGCGAGACACCTTGGAGCATTTTTGTCGTGGTACAATTCCTATAGTTTACTATAATGTTTACATTTTTTTTTTGAAGCTTATGTTTGTGTATGTTTTTTTATAAAGGTATTATTGATGTGTATGGTGCGCGTTATCTTAGAACGCCCACATGGGACGACCTTCAAAAGATCTACGAGGTACATTCGGCGGAGCATGGTTTGCCTGGTATGATCGGGAGCATAGATTGCATGCATTGGCGTTGGGATAACTGCCCGACCGCATGGCGAGGCCAACACACACGGGGTGACCAAAAAGGACCCACTGTTATTCTTCAGGCGGGTGCTTCACAGGACCTTTGGGTTTGGTCGGCTTACTTTGGCGTGGTCGGGTCATGCAATGATATAAATGTTTTTGAACAATCTTCGTTGTTAGAGGAGTGGATTTCTGGCAAAGCTCTAAAAGCGTCATTTTACGCAAATGGAAACTACTACCCTCATGGATATTATTTGTGCGACAAAATTTATCCTAGGTATTCGATTTTCGTGAAGACGTTTAGTGATCCTATTGATGAAAAAAGAGCATACTTTAAAAAGGTTCAAGAGTCTTCACGAAAAGACATTGAGAGATGCTTTGGGGTTCTTAAACAACGCTGGCAATATTTGAAAAATCTTTGTCGTGCATAGAGCAAGCAAAAAATGAGAGATGTTATGTACGCTTGTATAATCATGCACAACATGATTTTGGAAGACGAAGGAAATGCGATATGCCAGAATTATGTGCCAGAAGCCGTTCAAGAGGAGCATCCACAGGCGTCAATGGAAGAAAGAGTGAATAATGCGCGAGAGTTGCGTTACGAACCGTACCATTCCGCGTTAATGGTTGATTTGGTACAACACGCATGGTCGGTTCGGTATGTACCACCTGAGGGTGAGGAAGAAACGGAGGACGAGGAAGACGAAGTTGGCGAGGGTGAAGAAAGCGAAGACGAAAACTAGTGTATATTTTTTTTAATTTAGTCGGATTTTATTTTTTTTTATTTCTAGTATTGTATTTTTTTTTTTAATTTAATGAAGTTTTTTAAGTTTTTAATTAAAAAAATAATTGTTTAATGATTGGAAGGGGCGTTATTGGGCATTATTCCCACTACGGCACTTTTGCAATAACCCCCAATAATGCCCCATGCTGACTGGACTGCCACGTGTCGCAAAACGCCCCATGGTGGGGGCATTATTGAGCTAAACCACTACACATGGTCTAAATACATAAAACTCTTTATTGAAAATAAAAAAAGTTCTGGTTCAAATCTTACGTTTCCAATGGAAACGTTTTAAATTAGTTCAAGCTTATATATATAAAGATAAATTTAAAATTTAAAATTTGGTTAAAGTTAATCCTTAACTTATAAATAAGTTATTTTTAACAATTTGGTTAAACCACAATATTCTTTTTAAATGAAGAACATACACAATCTATTAATTAAGTAAACATTGACATGCTTCAATCCCAAAAGCTTTGGTTAATGAATGGTTATAGAGTATTAAATAGTCATTAAGCATTCTTTGTTTCACAATAAAAAAAAAAAGAATTTTAGCATTCCTCCATCAACCAAGAAATTTGCATATAAAACTATACACATATATAAAATTGTATTCTCACTACTTCTTGGTCTAAATTCTAATCATTGCATCAACATGGAATATTGTGAGGTATCTATAATTTATAATATTATATAAAGGAAAAGTGACGTACAATATTGTCATTTTACCAAGAGTACAAGTTTTGAATAAACATGTACAAAACAATTCAACATATTTGAAAGGGATAAAACTGTAAATTATACAAAATTTTAAGACACTCTAGGGGTAAAAATGTAAATCTTCCTTTGAAACCTACCATTGACTACCGTCCTTACCCTCGTCTCTTCACCTTTCAAGCCTCCATACCATAATATCATCTTCCAACATTCAATTCATTTACTTCACTGGAAAACCATACGATTCATCATAAATTCATCATCAATAGCACCTTAGTACATACGATTGAAGAGTCCCAAACCACCGCCACCCTCCTTTCCGGTTTTGTCTCCACCGCAATTTGTTCCGCCCATCACCGCGTCTCGAATAGTCGCCACTGTTGCTGTGATACACATCCACCGCTGGTCTTTGCCTCTGCTCGTTGGTGTCGCAAACAACCACAGTCATCGTGGCAAGTGGCAACCACCAATTGTTTAACCCGATCCCAACAGTCGCGTCTTCTCAGTCATTGCAGAACCACACCACCATAAACACTCCCCATCTTGTATCTATGATTCCCGGTTAATTTCTATTATTGCTCCTATGATTTTTATGTTTGACGGTTGCGAAGGTGCTGATGACGTCGGCGGCTAGGGTAGGATTAGAGCTAGATTCAGATATTATGTTTGAACAGATTTGGACATTTGGTATAGTTTTACGAAAGTGATCTTGAATTGTGGTTGTACATTACATGTAGGGCTTAGTTCATGACACTATTCGGTTATAGGTTAGTTAAGTTTTTGGTTGAATTTTGGGGAAATAGTACCAATCATGTGGATTTGCTTGTTTATGCATGCAGGCTTCATATGAGACACAACATGATATACAGTTAATGAGGTTTGCAGATTACTTCGGACGAGCATTTTCTAAAGTCAATGCTTCACAGCTTCCCTGGGTGAAGCTATTGAGAGAATCTCCTGTTGCAAAGGTTGCAGATGTAAGTTCTTTTCATACAAAAACTTACACTAAATCTGTAATATTGCAGTTGTATATTGTTCTATTAATTATTTTTAATGCGCTGATCGTGTTCTTTGCAACTTAACTTGTATCTCAATCAACTTAACTTATATTATTTTTAAGGCGCTGATCGTGTCCTAGCTTCCGATTATCATGTGGATGGTAGCACAGGTGACTCCATATCTCAATAATCTTTTTTCCTCCCAAAAAAGAGGTACTATATATTTCTATGCTAACACTAAGTCGCTAACTTTACTATATCTAGGCATCACACGGAGATCTGGCTATCCGTTTGTACTTATGGTCTCACTTAATATTACCCTTCGTTGGAAGCAAACCGGGCTCTAATCCTCAATCTTTTTTTTTGTTTGATACTCATCTTATCCGTACAAACTTGTAACATGTTTTTTTTTTTTTTTAGAATTCTCTCTGCTCCAAAGGCTAGGACTATTTTAGTAAATGGTGATGTGCGGAAGGGAGAGCGGTTAATGCCACCATCAGCACTTGATCTGCTATTACGAGTCACCTTCCCTTCATCTTCAGCTCGCGTTAAGGTGCGATTTTATGGGCCATTGGGCGAGTTAGGTAGCGGGTGCAACTGTGCAAAATGGGTTGGACCTAGGGCTGCAAGCGAACCGGACCTTCAGCGAATAGTTCGTGAACTGTTTGACAGGAAGTTCGTTTATGTTTGTTCGTTAACATGTTCGTTTATGTTCGATGGTTCATTAGGGTTTTTAATTTTCATATTTTATCTAAATACTTTAAAATTCCCAATAATAAAATATTTAATAAATATTTACAAACATACATACACGAGAGAGTGGGCGTGACAGGTGAAACTGAAGAAGGCCTGACATACGACTCATGGCCACCAAAGCGGGAGCAACTCCGGCGACATACTCACCATCTCCGACCACCAATAAGAAGACCAGACCCTCTCTTTTCACCGACGTTGATTGGGTCCGTCCCGACGGTCGCGATTTCCACCAGTTCAGACCTGCATGTATGACCTTTTTATAACAATATTCGCAATTTGTTTGTTTACATTTTGATCCCAAGATTTTGTCATGTTTGATTTATGATATAGTTTTATTTCCTATTGATTATTCTAATTATTCATGTTTTGTTTTATGCACCATTATTTCCTTAACAAACGAACACGGACACAAATGGCCTTGTTCATGTTCGTTCGGTTCATTTGCAGCCTTAGATGGACCCAAAACACTTTATTGTCCATTTAAAAAGTCTGTTTGACCTGTTTTTTTTTTTCATTTTTTGTTTTGGCCTTTTAAAACCTGTATGACCCGTTAGAGAGAAATCATAACCTAACATAACTTGAACTGATCCGTACAGGTGACTCCATCTCTCAATAATATTGTTTCCTCCCAAAAAAGAGGTACTATATATTTCTATGCTAACACTAAGTCGCTAACTTTACTATATCTAGGCATCACACGGAGATCTGGCTGTCAGTTTTTTTGTTGTATAGATTGGGAAAATGATGATTTATGCATTAGACCACGTTATATCGGAACTGTCGGGATTTATAGATTCAAATGGGCCCGCTGATGATCTTCAAAATCAATTCGCACAGGAGCTCGACATCCTTCGGTGATTTTCCCTTTATTTATTAAGTACTTTAGTTCATTGGTGAGTTTGATGATTATTTATGTTGTTTTGTGGATCAAATCTATGTCATCAAAGCCCACTGTTACCAACAAAGACGATTCCGGTACAAAAACGAAAGAGAGAAGCGGGCAAATTCTGATCGATAAATTCGCATCTAAAAGGCCAGAGGTTGACCCTATGATCGCTCAAGTGGTTTTAGCACTACCTAAACCCGGAAAGGCCCCGGCTCCTGGAAAATTTAAAGACAATTTCCTAAAGAAGAGTGGTGCAGCGGCACGTAGGCCGAAAGCTAAAGACGACGGCAATGAAATTCATGATGACGAGACGTCCGAGCTTAACATTGCGATCCCAGTTCGAAAAAGGGTAGAAAGTGGAGTAAAGCAAGTAGGAAAGCGGTTAGAATGCGGTTAGCGCGTGAGGCTGAGCCCATTAAGGTTGAACTCATGGAAGTTGATGAAGACGGTATGTTAATCGATGAATTAGCGTATAATCTGGCGGTTAGTGAAGGTGAGATTCTCGACCATCTTTACGCAAAGGGTATTAAGCCTGACGGGGTGCAAAAATTGGATAAAGAAATGGTGAAGATGATATGTAGAGAGTATGATGTAGAAGTTATTGATGTGGGTCCGACTAAAATAGAGGAAATGGCGAAAAAGAAATAGATTTTGGATGAAGACGATCTTGATAATTTACAAGATCGACCACCTGTTCTCACTATCATGGGTCATTTGATCATGGAAAAGTAAGTGTTTTTTGTTGGAAATATTGAAGGTAAACATACAAGTTGGTATGTTTCCTCCATCCCACATCGGTGGGGGGAGTGAACTTTGAGTGGTTTATAAGGGATTGCTCCTTATGGGCTTCCAAAGTGTTAAATGGGTTGAGAAGTGGATAAAGCCCACACGCGCGCCGAGCCGAGCCGCGAGCTCGCGAATGATCGCGTTTGAGGTGCGAATGGGCGTGTTTGAGGCGCACTTCGCACTTCGCACGTATGCATCGTCGCTAGGAGCTGAGGAGCTTTTATTTTTAGCTAGGGTCTGGTTCAGGTGCAACTGATCAGTGGATC
Source organism: Helianthus tuberosus (assembly GCA_030545235.1). Classification (NCBI taxonomy): domain Eukaryota; kingdom Viridiplantae; phylum Streptophyta; class Magnoliopsida; order Asterales; family Asteraceae; genus Helianthus; species Helianthus tuberosus. Next base: position 16,140 of record JARYGA010016397.1, read on the forward strand.
GAATGAGATAAGGGGATAGAGATGAATTCGAAACAGTGGGGTTATCTCATAATCTCTAGTAGTTCGAATTCGTATGGGATATCTCCAGCAACCGAATTTGGTTCTGGATGGTTATCTCACTCCCCGTTTTTATCATTCTCTGGTATGATCACAACCTATAAATAAAAGCCTCCTGCTACCCATTCAACACACACTTTTCGTAGCCTTCTCAGTTTCCTCTCCACCTTCTGCATTTTTCTGGTCTCCATTGCTGTTGGAAAACCAGATCAGTTCTGCATTAAATCCTGGGAGTTTACGCTGCAGCTCACAGCAATACGAGCGCGTAAAATCCTTTAAGGACAGGAATCATCCTTGCAGTTCGAAGATTGTTCTTTCTCATTCGCCAGGTTGGTTTTATTTTTTGCGTGTTCTTTAAATTCGTCCGATAACGGGACAGTCTCCTTCTACTTTTCTTTAATCAGTTTGCTCAAGTTAGAACAAACTGGTTTGGCTGATAACTCGGTAATTAATAAAGTTAATATTAATTTACTGTTTGATTGAAATATTTTCAACATTCTTAAAGGATTTTATTTTTGTGTTTAATCAACAATACTAATGGACTCTGAACTACCAACAGCCAATCTGAGATTCATGAATCAAGAGTTTGTCAAGTTGGACAGATTCGATGGTCAGAACTATACCCGTTGGGCAGACAAGGTTAAGTTCATGCTAGTTGTGCTGAAACTCTACTATATCCTTGATCCTGACTTGCCTGAAATCCCTGAAGACCCTCCTCTTGAGCCAGGAGAGGTCCCGAATTAAGATTTGGCAAAGCAAAGACTTGTCCGTAAGGAAGCTGAAGATCTTTGCCTGGGCCACATCAAAAATTCTCTTTCGGATCGTCTCTATGACTTGTACGTTGTAAGGACCGTCTTTCGTCTTTATAAATTAACTTACAAAGATAATTAAAAGACTTCAAATTAACAACATTAATACATGCTTTTGACAAAAATTGGGCATGACCCGTCCGTAAGACGGATATACCCTTGTTATCAACAAAAGTAAGACAATTACCATTCTACAATTCGTTTGACAAGACCCTACTAAAAACCTAGACATCAAGTGTTAAAATGTATGTCTAATAACAAGTTGTACAAAATAGAAATTTTGACCCAAAACATTAGTGCAACTAGCGGAAGCGCTTGATATGACATATCATGAACATGTTCTCGCTCCAATTCTCCAAGTCGCCTAAATTGAGGATTTACCTACATTCAACAACAAAGCTTTAAAAAGTTAGTCGTTATACTTGTTTGCTTATAAAACCGTCATTTTAGTTCCATTCGTGTACGTACTTTCATTTCTCTTACGCATTCGGTTACCCAATTAAATGGGTATGACATATACTCTCATACAACTAACCCGTTAGTAGGTGGTGACGACTAAACATAAAATATTGTATAAACTAACCGCATAAGTTACTTCAACCCGATTATCCTTTCAACATTCAACCGTTTCATTATTATATCAACACTTCGAAAGTCCGACATTCATAAACCTGCACTTTCAAACATACTCAATAATAACTTGGTTAGCAAACCCGTAATCTCAACATATTCAAGTACTACATCTTCGTAAAAAGGACGTCAACCATTTAAATGCATCTAATTAACTTACATTCCAAACCCAGGGGCATTATTAGTAACACTAATTCTCAAATGCATCCAAATCATGCATTCGCACATACTTGCACACATACATACTTACAATCATACACATCTACATACCTAATACACATTCAATCATACCTACAAGCGTGTATTCATACCTACGTGTTCCGTACGCATTCTTGTATACCATTTACATGTAATACATGTCCAACTTCATTACGTACATCTATCATACTCTTATATAAATTACATGAGGCTTAGACTTGGGTTTACAACTTATAATCGTCAAGGAAACACTCGAAATCATGTTTGGGAGGCCCATCGTAGTCCACGGATAATATACCAAAGCCTACGATGCATAAATCACATAAATAATATTTTTGACAGAACCTTCACCCGGCCGTGTCAGCCACCACCCGGCCGTGTCAACTCTGCACTTTTCCTAGCCATTAATTCTTACCGAAACGGACATAACTCTCTCATTTTTCTTCCGTTTTGCGTCACGTTTCTTCCTACATGATTGTAAATTAATATTCTATCATGTGAACTTGAAATCCAACATCCGAGTTAAGAAATTTCTTAACTTATACGTGTTCGGCTTGTTATTCATCTACGAACTATTCGACCCGTTCGTGCATTTATCAAAATAATTTATTGATTTGATCTCAACTTCATATGAACTTAATAATTAAAACATTATATTACTTAAACAAACTAAGAAGTGATTACGGAAATCACTTACCTTGTGCTCGCCATGTTTATGCTAGTTTCTTTGCCTCCTCTTTGACCCGTTTGCTTCCCATGAGTTGGTCCATCTTGACATGGTTCTTATTCTTTCAAGCTATCATGTTTACAACATTGTTAGCATATATGCTTATACATAATAACATTCATTTCCAACACATGGGTCACATTGACTTTCACTAGTCCATTATAACATACACAAGTCCTATTTTAACAATTATTTCTTTACAATTCTATACAATTTAACATATCATCAAATCATGGTATGTTAGAACATACCCATTATACTATATATGCTTCACACTCATGTAGTAAGACACATACAACCACATTCACCTAGATTCCACGTATGTACATAAACAACTTCCATTCATACTAGTATTTAGGTAATTCTACATGTAGCATCATAATCCATGATTCGCCAACCTAAATCACCATTCGAATATTTCTTCTTCCTTGTACATTCACGTTCTTACAATTAATTCATAACCATATTTAGAAAGTTCGGCAACACATGGAGTCCATTGTATCATTTAAGCATAAAGTACCATTCCTAAAGCATACTACTACCACATGATACTAGCAAATCCAATCTTCTACATGAATCATATCTAAAGCACACTTCTTATGTTAATTCACTATTCAACACACCATTATTACTTCCTATACACATTCATTCATTGTTTACATCCAATCTCATCCAATAATCTCACATATGCATTTCATCAAACACTTGGTGTGCATGCCATCATTTGAGCATATTGTACAAGTAGTTTATGCATACTCTTCCTAGTTCATAACATAGATTATCAATTTCAACTAGAATTATATAACTTTTATACCATTATCTAACAATTACTTCTTATAATCAACATCAAATATCAACATCACACAAGCATTGAACATGTATAATCATCCATATCATCATCTCTACTACTACAAATAGGTTTATAAAATTTTCTTTCAATTAAACTAAAAATCAAGCATGATTTCCACTCTAGGGAGTAACCCTAACATCTAATTACCACAAATCATACCACGAATTCATGATTGGGTTGAAACCCTTTTTCTACAATTCACCAAATCCAGAAATTCGACTTACCACTTCACTAGGTATGCTTCGATGATCGATAAGAGGGCTCATGCACTGGATTTTCTTATGATTTTAGGCTTCAATTTCTTGATTTCTTGAGTTTAGGGTTTCCCCCTCCTCCTGCCTTGTTTGATCGATCCCCCAGACACACTCACTGTGTTTGGAGTTTTATTTGTTATTATTATTATTTTTTTAATTTAAGTTTAATCACTTTGCACTTTACCCCCTTCACTTAGTTGCAAATTACAAATCTAATCTTTAAACCACATTTAACTACCATCTTGCCATAAATTCTTAATTATGTTACGTTTGTTATTTATCCTCACTTGTTTTATTGAGTTTTCATTTTTGGGGCGTTACATACGCGCCGGTAAAAAGTGCTAGAGAATTGTGGAAAGCTTTGGGAGATAAGTACAAGGCTCATGAAGAAGGTACTAACAAATACCTTATTTCCAAGTACTTAGACTTTCAAATGGTCGATGACAAGTCAATCCTGGAGCAAGTGCATGAACTCCAAGTTCTTGTTAACAAACTGACCGCACTTTCAATTCCGCTGCCAGAAATATTTCAAGTAGGGGTCATTATTGCAAAACTGCCTCCTAATTGGAAAGATTTCTCAAAGAGAATGATGCACAAGTCTGAGGACTACTCTTTGGATGAACTGTTGAAGCACCTCCGAATTGAGGAGGAAACGCGCAACAGGGACAAAAGAAGTAAAGTCGGATCGAGTGTGAATCATGTTGCTGGAGGATCTGGTCAAAAGGGAAAAGGGGCATCATCAAAGAATAAGAAGTTTACAGCACCAAAGAAAAAGGAATTCAAGAAGTCACAACACACTAGCAACCATCAACCAAAAAGGTCTGGTAAATGTCATGTTTGTGGAGAAACCGGGCATTATGCACGAGAGTGCTCTCAAAGGAAATCTGGATCTACGGTTGGTTCTATAAGTGCTATTAATGTTGAGAAAGTCACCAATCTAGTAGCCAATGTGGGTCTTGGAGAGGTTAACATGCTTTCTCAATATACACGTATTGTGGCATGTAGAGGATGGTTCTTGGATTCTGGAGCCACTGTTCATGTTTGTGGGAATCGTGGCTCGTTTCTTACTTATGGTCCTGTTCCTCAAGGAACAGTGGTGGTATGTGCTGATGGACATCATGTAGAAGTTCGTGGTAAAGGCACGGTGCGACTAAACTTTAAATATGGTCAAGTGGTTACCCTTCAGGACGTGTTGCATGTTCCTGGTATCACTAAGGGTCTTGTTTCTGCTGATAAGTTCGATCGGAATGGTTACAAGCTGGTTCTTAAGAATCTCCGCGTGAAGTTTTCTCTAAATGACATCAATGTGGGTCAAGCAAAGAACACGGGTGGAATGTATCGTCTTGACTTAGCTGAAGATGGGATTGATGAAGAAGGAGACTCGGATGAAAGGGGCGTTTCTGTGATTGATGGGTTTGGGAATGAAAGTGATAGTGATAGTGGTGGTAGTGGTAGTGATAGTGATAGTACTAGTTTTGGTGAATGTAATGCAATTGGTTTTGAATTGAATGAAATTATGTCTTCTGATTATATCGCTTGTTCAATTTCTTTATGGCATAAACGTTTAGCTCATACAAATATTAAAAACATTGAAAAAATGCAAACTAAAGGTTTATTAAAATTAAAAGATAAAGACTTTGAAAAATGCAAAACTTGTGTGAAATGAAAATTCACAAAGAAACCTTTTCCAAGCGTCCATAAACGCAATACATCACTACTAGAACTAATTCATTCAGATATTTGTGAACTGATTGGAGTTTTTACTCGTGGGGGTAAGAGATATTTTATCACTTTCTGCGATGACTCGAGCCGATACTTATATGTTTATTTGTTGCATTCAAAAGACGAAGCTTTTGAGGCATTCAAAATATATAAGGCTGAGGTTGAAAGACAAAAGGAGAAACGCATTAAAATTCTTCGCTCGGACAGAGGCGGAGAATACTTTAACCGAAAGTTTGATGCATTCTGCGAAGAGGAAGGCATCATACATGAGATAACTGCACCATATACTCCCCAACAAAATGGTTTGGCTGAGAGAAAGAACCGAACCTTGGTAGAGATGGCTAACTGTATGTTAAATCAATCGGGTCTACCTCGTAATATGTGGGGGGAAGCTGTGTTAACCGCATGTTATGTTCACAATAGGATCACTAGTCGTGTGATACCTACGAGCCCATATGAGTTGTGGAAAGGAAGAAAACCAAACCTAGAGCATTTGAGGGTTTGGGGGTGTCTTGCTTACTATCGCGTACCTGATCCAAAGACACTCAAACTGGGAGAACGAGCTTTCAAGAGTGTATTCATTGGATATGCTTCGCATAGTAAATCTTACCGATTGTTGGATGACGAATCAGGTATAGTTGTAGAATCCAAAGATGTGGAATTCTTTGAGAACAAGTTTTCTAGAGATGATGAAAACTTAAATGGCACCACAACTTCTAGTACTTCTGAAAAAAGGGTCCAACCCTCACCAATAGTTGAAGAACCAAGAAAAAGTACTAGAGTTAGAAAAGAGAAAAGTTATGGAGATGATTTCTTTTCTTACCTGGTTGAGGGAACTCAAAAGAAAGTGACGAGAGAGGTCATTTTCGCTATAAATTTGGATGATGATCCTAAAACTTTCAGTGAAGCAATGTCATCAAGAGATGCTCCTTTGTGGAAGGAGGCAGTCAATGATGAAATGGATTCCATTATGGGAAATGGAACTTGGGAGTTAGCTGAGCTACCCAAGGGAAAGAAACCTATTGGATCCAAATGGATTTTCAAAAAGAAGTATATCATCCAGATGGATCCATCTCTGCTTATAAAGCCAGATTAGTTGCTAAAGGGTATAGGTAGAGAGAAAGGATCGACTATTTTGATACCTGTGCACCTGTGGCTAGAATAAGTTCTATTAGAACTCTAATAGCGGTGTCTGCTTTGAAAGGGCTGTACATCCATCAAATGGATGTAAAGACAGCATTTCTAAATGGGTATCTAAATGAGGAGATTTATTTAAAGCAACCAGAAGGGTTTGTGATGCCCGAACAAGAGAACAAAGTGTGTAGACTTATTAAATCTCTATATGTCTTGAAGCAAGCTCCTAAACAGTGGCATGAGAGATTTGATACCACTGTGACTGCTTTCGGGTTTCGACACAATAGTGCCGACAGATGTATTTATACTAAGTGCGAACCCAGTTATACAGTCGTGACTTGTCTCTATGTTGATGATATGTTGATCATAGGCTCTCACCTTGAAGGTATTTCTGAAACTAAGAAATATTTGTCCTCGAACTTTAAGATGAAAGATGTAGGAGAAGTTGATACCATTCTTGGGATCAAGGTGAAAAGAACTGGAAGTCAGATTTCTCTAAGTCAATCTCATTACATAGAGAAAATTCTGACTAAGTTTCAACACTTAAATATTAAAGAATTTAATACCCCGTTTGATCCAAGTGTGAAACTTAAAGTGAACTCTGGAAGAGCAGTGGCTCAACTGGAGTATGCGAGTGCTATTGGAAGTATGATGTATGCAACGCATTGCACTCGTACTGACATTGCTTTTGCTGTAAGCAAACTGAGTCAGTATATGGTCAATCCAGGGACAGAACAATGGAAGGCAGTGGGTAGAGTACTTGGATACCTGAAAAGGACCAGTAACTTAGAACTGACATACACGTCTTCTTCCAGAATACTCGAAGGTTATTCTGATGCAAGCTGGATTGATCAAACCAGTGATTCAAAATCTACAAGTGGGTGGATTTACACTCTAGCAGGAGGAGCAATTTCTTGGGCGAGCAAGAAACAGAGGTGTATTGCCCACTCAACTATGGAAGCTGAGTTCATAGCGCTAGCTGCGGCTGGTAAGGAAGCGGAGTGGATTAGAGATCTACTTACTGACATCCCTCTGTGGGATGTTCCAATGCCGTCTATTCCCATGTATTGTGATAGTGAGGCCACACTATCTAAAGTATACAACGCAGTATATAATGGGAGGTCAAGACACATAGGTCTTCGGCACAATTATGTGAGACAACTGCTTGAAAGTGGTACCATCAAGGTTGTCTATTTCAAGACAAGTAAGAACTTGGCAGATCCGTTTACTAAACCTCTGACGAGATATTTGGTTGTGAACAACGCGAGAGACATGGGTCTAAAACCACAACAGAATCGTTAGTGATGGAAACCTAACTTGAACTTAGTGCTCCTATTTCTCAAGTTTAATGGGTAAAAACGAAGTCACTTAACGATAGAAGGTACTATCAAATTTGATAGATCCATGTGAGGTATGATAGTACGTCGTTGCTGAGAACAAGGGTGAGCTTATGTTCTTAACAAAGTTTTGGAGGCATCCAAGCAACGTGGATGATGTAAAACTTCGCCTATATGATCTAGGGGTGGTGCCGCCTCGAGTGAAGATTAGTGGTTTATCTTCTAAAGGGTCATGAAAAGGATTTATAGCGCACGGCCATATTCGCTCTCAGTGAGAACGCAAAGTCAGCTGGTGATGTGTGGGGGTAAACCGAAGGGGGCTATCAGGTTAAGGGTTTAATTCCATTGGACACCATCAAATCTGTCTCTTCTTGTTTATCAACATAAACTGGGTTAAATCTTCGTGACACCTAGTGACATTATCAGTCTAAGTGAAAGGAAACATTCCAACTTGGTGGGGAATTGTTGGAAATATTGAAGGTAAACATACAAGTTGGTATGTTTCCTCCATCCCACATCGGTGGGGGGCGTGAACTTTGAGTGGTTTATAAGTGATTGCTCCTTATGGGCTTCCAAAGTATTAAATGGGTTGAGAAGTGGATAAAGCCCAAACGCGCGCCGAGCCGAGCCGCGAGCTCGCGAATGGTCGCGTCTGAGGCGCGAATGGGCGCGTTTGAGGCGCACTTCGCACTTCGCACGTATGCATCGTCGCTAGGAGCTGAAGAGCTTTTATTTTTAGCTAGGGTCTGGTTCAGGTGCAACTGATCAGTGGATCGAATGAGATAAGGGGATAGAGATGAATTCGAAACAGTGGGGGTTATCTCATAATCTCTAGTAGTTCGAATTCGTATGGGATATCTCCAGCAACCGAATTTGGTTCTGGATGGTTATCTCACTCCCCGTTTTTCTCATTCTCTGGTGTGATCACAACCTATAAATAAAAGCCTCCTGCTACCCATTCAACACACAATTAGATATGGGGCTATAATGTTTACTGGATTAGAAAAAATAAAAATTAAGCATAGACCTTTAATGATTTAAAAGTATACTAATTAAATTCAAGTAACTGGGATTAATTTTTGAAATATAAAATTGTTTATTATGTAATTCTTTTAGAAGAAAACAAAACAATGGTGTCGTTTGTAAAAAGACAATGTTGTCGCTCGTAAAAAACAGTGGTGTCTCTCGAATTTTTTCTATTATACGTTGTATTTACTACACAAAATTAAATGGTGTCGGACGACACCGTCGTTCAAAGTGTGGCTTCGCCACTGTTTAAAATGCCTAATTTTGTACCATTTTTTTCCATTTATACCATTCCTTCATACCCCACACAAGTTGTAATGCATAATGTACCATTTATAATTAGGTAAAGCAAATCATCTATATCTATACTATGTTATAAATCATTTCTTCAAGAACTTCTTAAAATTTAAAAGGTACAAGTAGAAATACTTAATATACAACCCATAATGCATATATTAATTATTTTTTGGGGGTAAATTAGTCTTTATAACACCTTTTTAACGGCAATTCGGCAAAGAACCTCACATATAAACCCACCCTGCTTGGGGCTATGTCTAACGTTGACTTCTCGACCACCATGAGACAGAGCCCCCTGATGCGCGGGAACCGAATAGAATCCGTAAACCCTCGCCCCCGTCAGGTTTGAACCCAGGATTAAAGCCCGGATTCGTTTCTTCACCCAAATGTCACTCGAAATGGCTCAAGCGAGAATCAAATATGCATCTCCACTAAAAAGGGCAGACCAATTTACCACTAGACCAAATTCTCATATCATAACATCCTATTTAATCTAAAGGAAGCAAAGAATAAAAAACAATGATGAATAATTGTGGGTAGTTAATAGCTAATATTAAAAAAAACATAATTAATATAATAATAATGATTTTGGCTTTAAGTTTCAATTAATATCAATCCATTCATTTTTATGATTTTGGTTTCTCTTTTTTTTTTCTTTAAATAAAAGACTTTGATATTCATTAAGAATGTTAATTTCCATCAAACAATAAGTAACATATTAATATGGATATATGAAAAGTTTCGTATTATCATACTCTTTTATAAGACCCCCCGTAGTGGGGCGTTTTTTTTAAAAAAAATCAAAAATAACGCCGAAAAACGCCCAAATCCCATTACATAGGGGCGTTTTCGGGCGTTTTTTCGAAAAAAATTTGGGTCCGCGTTGTTTTAAGCACGCATCGAGAACTTTGACCAACCAATCAAAAACTACGCATCGTCGACGACTTGGAAGCCAACTACGATTATTTTAAACAAAAAGCGGATGCGAGAGGGGCACTTGGATTTACCGGTAACGAAAAGTGTACGTCGGCGTTACGAATCCTTGCTTATGGAAACACAACCGACATCAACGACGAGTATCTAAAAATGGGCGAGAAAACAACGTGAGACACCTTGAAGCATTTTTGCCGCAGTACAATTTCTATACTTTACTATAATGTTTACAATTTTTTTTTTTTTTGAAGCTTATGTTTGTGTATGTTTTTTTATAAGAGATTATTGATGTGTATGGTGCGCGTTATCTTAGAACGCCCACATGGGACGACCTTCAAAAGATCTACGAGGTACATTCGGCGGAGCATGGTTTGCCTGGTATGATCGGGAGCATTGATTGCATGCATTGGCGTTGGGATAACTGCCCGACCGCATGGTGAGGCCAACACACACGGGGTGACCAAAAAGGACCCACTGTTATTCTTCAGGCGGTTGCTTCACAGGACCTTTGGGTTTGGTCGGCTTACTTTGGCGTGGTCGGGTCATGCAATCATATAAATGTTTTTGAACAATCTCCGTTGTAAGAGGAGTGGATTTCTGGCAAAGCTCCAAAAGCGTCATTTTACGCAAATGTAAACTACTACCCTCATGGATATTATTTGTGCGACGGAATTTATCCTAGGTATTCAATTTTCGTGAAGACGTTTAGTGATCCTATTGATGAAAAAAGAGCATACTTTAAAAAGGTTCAAGAGTCTTCACGAAAAGACATTGAGAGATGCTTTGGGGTTCTTAAACAACGCTGGCAATATTTGAAAAATCCTTGTCGTGCATAGAGCAAGCAAAAAATGGGAGATGTTAGGTACGCTTGTATAATCATGCACAACACGATTTTGGAAGACGAAGGAAAGACGATATGCTAGAATTATGTGCCAGAGGCCGTTCAAGAGGAGCATCCACAGGCGTCAATGGAAGAAAGAGTGAATAATGCGCGAGAGTTGCGTTACGAACCGTACCATTCCGCGTTAATAGTTGATTTGGTACAACACGCATGGTCGGTTCGGTATGTACCACCTGAGGGTGAGGAAGAAACGGAGGACGAGGAAGACGAAGTTGGCGAGGGTGAAGAAAGCGAAGACGAAAACTAGTGTATTTTTTTTTTAATTTAGTCGGATTTTATTTTTTTTATTTCTAGTATTGTATTTTTTTAATTTAATGAAGTATTTTAAGTTTTTAATTAAAAAAAATAATTGTTTAATGATTGGAAGGGGCGTTATTGGGCATTATTCCCACTACGACACTTTTGCAATAACCCCCAATAATGTCCCATGCTGACTGGACTGCCACGTGTCGCAAAACGCCCCATGGTGGGGGCGTTATTGAGCTAAACCACTACACATGGTCTAAATACATAAAACTTTTTATTGAAAATAAAAAAAGTTCTGATTCAAATCTTACGTTTCCAATGGAAACGTTAAAAATAGTTCAAGCTTATATATATAAAGATAAATTTAAAATTTGGTTAAAGTTAATCCTTAACTTATAAATAAGTTATTTTTAACAATTTGGTTAAACCACAATATTCTTTTTAAATGAAGAACATACACGATCTATAAATTAAGTAAAGATTGACATGCTTCAATCCCAAAAGCTTTGGTTAATGAATGGTTATAGAGTATTAAATAGTCATTAAGCATTCTTTGTTTCACAATAAAAAAAAAAAGAATTTTAGAATTCCTCCATCAACCAAGAAATTTGCATATAAAACTATACACATATATAAAATTGTATTCTCACTACTTCTTGGTCTAAATTCTAATCATTGCATCAACATGGAATATTGTGACGTATCTATAATTTATAATACTATATAAAGGAAAAGTGATGTACAATATTGTCATTTTACCACGAGTACAAGTTTTGAATAAACATGTACAAAACAATTCAACATATTTGAGAGGGATAAAACAGTAAATTATACAAAATTTTAAGACACTCTAGGGGTAAAAATGTAAATCTTCCTTTGAAACCTACCATTGACTATCGTCCTTACCCTCGTCTCTTCACCTTTCAAGCCTCCATACCATAATATCATCTTCCAGCATTCAATTCATTTAATTCAATGGAAAACCATACGATTCATCATAAATTCATCATCAATAGCACCTTAATACATACGATTGAAGAGTCCCAAGCCACCGCCACCCTCCTTTCCGGTTTTGTCTCCACAGCAATTTGTTCCGCCCATCACCGCGTCTCGAATAGTCACCACTGGTGCTGTGATACACATCCACCGCTGGTCTTTGCCTCTGCTCGTTGGTGTCGCAAACAACCACAGTCATCGTGGCAAGTGGCAACCACCAATTGTTTAACCCGACCCCAACAGTCGCGTCTTCTCAGTCATTGCAGAACCACACCACCATAAACACTCCCCATCTTGTATCTATGATTCCCTGTTAATTTCTATTATTGCTCCTATGATTTTTATGTTTGACGGTTGCGAAGGTGCTGATGACGCCGGCGGCTAGGGTAGGATTAGAGCTAGATTCAGATATTATGTTTGAACAGATTTGGACGTTTGGTATAGTTTTAGGAAAATGATCTTGAATTGTGGTTGTACATTACATGTAGGGCTTAGTTCATGACACTATTCGGTTATAGGTTAGTTAAGTTTTTGGTTGAATTTTGGGGAAATAGTACCAATCATGTGGATTTGCTTGTTTATGCATGCAGGCTTCATATGAGACACAACATGATATACAGTTAATGAGGTTTGCAGATTACTTCGGACGCGCATTTTCTAAAGTCAATGCTTCACAGCTTCCCTGGGTGAAGCTATTGAGAGAATCTCCTGTTGCAAAGGTTCCTGATGTAAGTTCTTTTCATACAAAAACTTACACTAAATCTGTAATATTGCAGTTGTATATTGTTCTATTAATTATTTTTAATGCGCTGGTCGTGTTCTTTGCAACTTAACTTGTATCTCAATCAACTTAACTTATATTATTTTTAAGGCGCTGATCGTGTCCTAGCTTCCGATTATCATGTGGATGGTAGCACAGGTGACTCCATGTCTCAATAATCTTTTTTCCTCCCAAAAAAGAGGTACTATATATTTCTACGCTAACACTAAGTCGCTAACTTTACTATATCTAGGCATCACACGGAGATCTAGCTGTCGGTTTGTACTCATGGTCTCACTTAATATTACCCTTCGTTGGAAGCGAACCGGGTTCTAATCCTCAATCTTTTTTTTGGTTTGATACTCATCTTATCCGTACAAACTTGTAACATGTTTTTTTTTTTGTTTTTTTTTTGTTTAGAATTCTCTCTGCTCCAAAGGCTAGGACTATTTTAGTAAATGGTGATGTGCGGAAGGGAGAGCGGTTAATGCCACCATCAGCACTTGATCTGCTATTACGAGTCACCTTCCCTTCATCTTCAGCTCGCATTAAGGTGCGATTTTATGGGCCATTGGGCGAGTTTGGTAGCGGGTGCAACTGTGCAAAATGGGTTGGACCTAGGGCTGCAAGCGAACCGGACCTTCAGCGAATAGTTCGTAAACTGTTTGACAGGAAGTTCGTTTATGTTCGTTCGTTAACATGTTCGTTTATGTTCGATGGTTCATTAGGGTTTTTAATTTTCATATTTTATCTAAATACTTTAAAATTCCCACTAATAAAATATTTAATAAATATTTACAAACATACATACACGAGAGAGTGGGCGTGACAGGTGAAACTGAAGAAGGCCTGACATACGACTCATGGCCGCCAAAGCGGGAGCAACTCCGGCGACATACTCACCATCTCCGACCACCAAAAAGAAGACCAGACCCTCTCTTTTCACCGACGTTGATTGGGTCCGTCCCGACGGTCGCGATTTCCACCAGGTCAGACCTGCATGTATGACCTTTTTATAACAATATTCGCAATTTGTTTGTTTACATTTTGATCCCAAGATTTTGTCATGTTTGATTTATGATATAGTTTTATTTCCTATTGATTATTCTAATTATTCATGTTTTGTTTTCTGCACCATTATTTCCTTAACAAACGAACACGGACACAAATGGCCTTGTTCATGTTCGTTCGGTTCATTTGCTGCCTTAGATGGACCCAAAACACTTTACTGTCCATTTAAAAAGTTTGTTTGACCTATTTTTTTTTTCATTTTTTGTTTTGGCCTTTTAAAACCTGTATGACCCGTTAGAGAGAAATCATAACCTAACATAACTTGAACTGATCCATACAGGTGACTCCATCTCTCAATAATATTGTTTCCTCCCAAAAAAGAGGTACTATATATTTCTATGCTAACACTAAGGCGCTAACTTTACTATATCTAGGCATCACACGGAGATCTGGCTGTCAGTTTTTTTGTTGTATAGATTGGGAAAATGATGATTTATGCATTAGACCACGTTATATCGGAACTGTCGGGATTTATAGACTCAAATGGGCCCGCTGATGATCTTCAAAATCAATTCGCACAGGAGCTCGACATCTTTCGGTGATTTTTCCTTTATTTATTAAGTACTTCAGTTCATTGGTGAATTTGATGATTATTTATGTTGTTTTGTGGATCAAATCTATGTCATCAATGCCTACTGTTACCAACGAAGACGATTCCGGTACAAAAACGAAAGAGAGAAGCGGGCAAATTCTGATCGATAAATTCGCATCTAAAAGGCCAGAGGTTGACCCTATGATCACTCAAGCAGTTTTAGCACTACCTAAACTCGGAAAGGCCCCGGCTCCTGGAAAATTTAAAGACAGTTTCCTAAAGAAAAGTGGTGCAGCGGGACGTAGGCCGAAAGCTAAAGACGACGGCAATGAAATTCATGATGACGAGACGTCCGAGCTTAATGTTGCGATCCCAGTTCGAAAAAGGGTAGAAAGTGGAGTAAAGCAAGTAGGAAAGCGGTTAGCGCGTGAGGCTGAGCCCATTAAGGTTGAACTCATGGAAGTTGATGAAGACGGTATGTTAATCGATGAATTAGCGTATAATCTGGCGGTTAGTGAAGGTGAGATTCTCGACCATCTTTGCGTAAAGGGTATTAAGCCTGACGGGGTGCAAAAATTGGATAAAGAAATCGTGAAGATGATATGTAGAGAGTATGATGTAGAAGCTATTGATGTGGGTCCGGCTAAAATAGAGGAAATGGCGAAAAAGAAAGAGATTTTGGATGAAGACGATCTTGATAATTTACAAGATCGACCACTTGTTCTCACTATCATGGGTCAATTAATCATGGAAAAGTAAGTGTTTTTTGTTGGAAATATTGAAGGTAAACATACAAGTTGGTATGTTTCCTCCATCCCACATCGGTGGGGGGAGTGAACTTTGAGTGGTTTATAAGGGATTGCTCCTTATGGGCTTCCAAAGTGTTAAATGGGTTGAGAAGTGGATAAAGCCCACACGCGCGCCGAGCCGAGCCGCGAGCTCGCGAATGGTCGCGTTTGAGGCGCACTTCGCACGTACGCATCGAATTTGGTTCTGGTTCAGGTGCAACTGATCAGTGGATCGAATGAGATAAGGGGATAGAGATGAATTCGAAACAGTGGGGGTTATCTCATAATCTCTAGTAGTTCGAATTCGTATGGGATATCTCGAGCAACCGAATTTGGTTCTGGATGGTTATCTCACTCCCCGTTTTTCTCATTCTCTGGTATGATCACAACCTATAAATAAAAGTCTCCTGCTACCCATTCAACACACGATTTTCGTAGCCTTCTCAGTTTCCTCTCCAGCTTCTGCGTTTTTCTGGTCTCCATTGCTGTTGGAATACCAGATCAGTTCTGCATTAAATCCTGGGAGTTTACGCTGCAGCTCACAGCAATACGAGCGCATAAAATCCTTTAAGGATAGGAATCATCCTTGCAGTTCGAAGATTGTTCTTTCTCATTCGCCAGGTTGGTTTTATTTTTTTCGTGTTCTTTAAATTCGTCCGATAACGGGACAGTCTCCTTCTACCTTTCTTTAATCCGTTTGCTCAAGTTGGAACAAACTGGTTTGGCTGATAACTCGGTAATTAATAAAGTTAATATTAATTTACTGTTTGATTGAAATATTTTCAACATTCTTAAAGGATTTTATTTTTGTGTTTAATCAACAATACTAATGGACTCTGAACTACAAACAGCCAATCTGAGATTCATGAATCACGAGTTTGTCAAGTTGGACAGATTCGATGGTCAGAACTATACCCGTTGGGCAGACAAGGTTAAGTTCATGCTAGTTGTGCTGAAACTCTACTATATCCTTGATCCTGACTTGCCTGAAAACCCTGAAGACACTCCTCTTGAGCCAGGAGAGGTCCCGAATTAAGATTTGGCAAAGTAAAGACTTGTCCGTAAGGAAGCTGAAGATCTTTGCCTGGGCCACATCAAAAATTCTCTTTCGGATCGTCTCTATGACTTGTACGCGCCGGTAAAAAGTGCTAGAGAATTGTGGAAAGCTTTGGGAGATAAGTGCAAGGCTCATGAAGAAGGTACTAACAAATACCTTATTTCCAAGTACTTAGACTTTCAAATGGTTGATGACAAGTCAATCCTGGAGCAAGTGCATGAACTCCAAGTTCTTGTTAACAAACTGACCGAACTTTCAATTCCGCTGCCATAAATATTTCAAGTAGGGGTCATTATTGCAAAAGTGCCTCCTAGTTGGAAAGATTTCTCAAAGAGAATGATGCACAAGTCTGAGGACTACTCTTTGGACGAACTGTTGAAGCACCTCCGAATTGAGGAGGAAACACGCAACAGAGACAAAAGAAGTAAAGTCGGATCGAGTGTGAATCATGTTGCTGGAGGATCTGGTCAAAAAGGAAAAGGGGCATCATCAAAGAATAAGAAGTTTACAGCACCAAAGAAAAAGGAATTCAAGAAGTCACAACACACTAGCAACCATCAACCAAAATGGTCTGGTAAATGTCATGTTTGTGGAGAAACCGGGCATTATGCACGAGAGTGCTCTCAAAGGAAATCTGCATCTACGGTTGGTTCTACAAGTGCTATTAATGTTAAGAAAGTCACCAATCTAGTGACCAATGTGGGTCTTGGAGAGGTTAACATGCTTTCTCAATATACACGTATTGTGGCATGTAGAGGATGGTTCTTGGATTCTGGAGCCACTGTTCATGTTTGTGGGAATCGTGGCTCGTTTCTTACTTATGGTCCTGTTCATCAACGAACAGTGGTGGTATGTGCTGATGGACATCGTGTAGAAGTTCGTGGTAAAGGCACGGTGCGACTAAACTTTAAAGATGGTCAAGTGGTTACCCTTCAGGACGTGTTGCATGTTCCTGGTATCACCAAGGGTCTTGTTTCTGCTGATAAGTTCGATCGGAATGGTTACAAGCTGGTTCTTAAGAATCTCCGCGTGAAGTTTTCTCTAAATGACATATATGTGGGTCAAGCAAAGAACACGAGTGGAATGTATCATCTTGACTTAGCTGAAGATGGGATTGATGAAGAAGGAGACTCGGATGAAGGGGGCGTTTCTGTGATTGATGGGTTTGGGAATGAAAGTGATAGTGATAGTGATAGTGGTGGTAGTGATAGTACTAGTTTTGGTAAATGTAATGCAATTGGTTTTGAATTGAATGTAATTATGTCTTCTGATTATATCGCTTGTTCAATTTCTTTATGGCATAAACGTTTAGCTCATACAAATATTAAAAATATTGAAAAAATGCAAACTAAAGGTTTATTAAAATTAAAAGATAAAGACTTTGAAAAATACGAAACTTGTGTGAAATGAAAATTCACAAAGAAACCTTTTTCCAAGCGTCCATAAATGCAATACATCACTACTAGAACTAATTCATTCAGATATTTATGAACTGAATGGAGTTCTTACTCGTGAGGGTAAGAGATATTTTATCACTTTCTGCGATGACTCGAGCCGATACTTATATGTTTATTTGTTGTATTCAAAAGACGAAGCTTTTGAGGCATTCAAAATATATAAGGCTGAGGTTGAAAAACAAAAGGAGAAACGCATTAAAATTATTCGCTCGGACAGGGGCGGAGAATACTTTAACCGAAAGTTTGATGCATTCTGCGAAGAGGAAGGCATCATACATGAGAGAACTGCACCGTATACTCCCCAACAAAATGTTTTGGCTGAGAGAAAGAACCAAACCTTGGTAGAGATGGCTAACTGTATGTTAAATCAATCGGGTCTACCTCGTAATATGTGGGGGGAAGCTGTGTTAACCGCATGTTATGTTCACAATAGGATCACTAGTCGTGTGATACCTACGAGCCCATATGAGTTGTGGAAAGGAAGAAAACCAAACCTAGAGCATTTGAGGGTTTGGGGGTGTCTTGCTTACTATCGCGTACCTGATCCAAAGACACTCAAACTGGGAGAACGAGCTTTCAAGAGTGTATTCATTGGATATGCTTCGCATAGTAAATCTTACCGATTGTTGGATGACGAATCATGTATAGTTGTAGAATCCAGAGATGTGGAATTCTTTGAGAACAAGTTTTCTAGAGATGATGAAAACTTAAATGGCACCACACTTCTAGTACTTCTGAAAAAAGGGTCCAACCCTCACCAATAGTTGAAGAACCAAGAAAAAGTACTAGAGTTAGAAAAGAGAAAAGTTATGGAGATGATTTCTTTTCTTACCTAGTTGAGGGAACTCAAAAGAAAGTGACGAGAGAGGTAATTTTCGCTATAAATTTGGATGATGATCCTAAAACTTTCAGTGAAGCAATGTCATCAAAAGATGCTCCTTTGTGGAAGGAGGCAGTCAATGATGAAATGGATTCCATTATGGGAAATGGAACTTGGGAGTTAGCTGAGCTACCCAAGGGAAAGAAACCTATTGTATCCAAATGGATTTTCAAAAAGAAGTATCATCCAGATGGATCCATCTCTGCCTATAAAGCGAGATTAGTTGCTAAAGGGTATAGGCAGAGAGAAGGGATCGACTATTTTGATACCTATGCACCTGTGGCTAGAATAAGTTCTATTAGAACTCTAATAGCGGTGTCTGCTTTGAAAGGGTTGAACATCCATCAAATGGATGTAAAGACAGCATTTCTAAATGGGTATCTAAATGAGGTGATTTATTTAGAGCAACCAAAAGGGTTTGTGATGCCCGAACAAGAGAACAAAGTGTGTAGACTTATTAAATCTCTATATGGCTTGAAGCAAGCTCCTAAACAGTGGCATGAGAGATTTGATACCACTGTGACTGCTTTCGGTTTTTGACACAATAATGCTGACAAATGTATTTATACTAAGTGCGAACCCAGTTATACAGTCGTGATTTGTCTCTATGTTGATGATATGTTGATCATTGGCACTCACCTTGAAGGCATTTCTGAAACTAAGAAATATTTTGTGACACCTGTGTCACTGCGACCATCAAACAAATGCCAAACCAATGAAATATTGTATTTCATACTTTGGACTTGTATAAATATGTGTATCTTTTGCACATATCAACTCTTGTTCGATTCCAAACTTTAAATCGCTTTCTGGAAGGTTATACGCGCACTGATGCGTAAATATAACCAGTTTAATTCAACGAACACTCCGGAATAGTGAAATATACTTAACATACCTTAAATAACCTTTACATAACTTAGAAATAAGTTTTGAAGGCTTTGGTATGGCAAAAACAAGTTAATTCGCTTACAGGGACTAAACTTGACAAACTGCGAAAGTATGCCAATTTGAACTGTAACAGACATTCCGGAACATGACCATAAGTTAAACATACCATAAATATCCTTTACAGAGCTTATAAATAGGCTTTGAGGGGTTCGTTATGCTAAAATAAACTTTTGGGGTCATTCAGGGACAAAAAGCGTCAAAAAGTGCACAAGTTTGCATTTTCGCGCATAACTTACGTTCTGAATACATCTGGACATCCAAAAATTTATGTAATCACTAAAATATTTTATTTTAGTGTTTGGCATAAGAAAAATCCAATCGTCACGCCATTTGGATCATTTTTCGCGCTTACGCGCATTCCGTCGTAATTAACCGAACAACGTAACCGTACGGCTAAACGAACCGACACCCGAGATATTTTTGAACACATTTTAAGTTCCCTATACTTTAACTTCATTTTAGAGCTTTGAAATGGGGTTAACGGGGCTTAAACGTGTCAAAAAAACGCATCGTAAACCAAGTTTTGAGGTTGCAGGGGCTGAAACTGTAAATCTGCCAAACTAGGTCCCTAAGTAGGGGCTAGATGCAGCAAAATGTCTTTTTTACAGCTGTTAACAGCTGTTAACCACTCCCTAACCCCTTGCCACATGTTGATCTCTTATGGTGAGTGGCCATTTTGGGTACCATAAGGTTCCGACACATGTACGGATGTGATTAAGGCACGATATTCGACAAACGATCCTAACGGTGGACCATTTACTATAAATACCCACCTCCACCCTTCACTTTTCCTCACAAGAATCTGATCCAAAAGACTCTAAGTTGGAACCATTGTTTCGTACCTGAGTTATTTGGATCTAGATTAGCATTCGGGGACCCTTTGTAAGTGTTCCTTCGTTCTTTTATTGCTTTTCGAGTCCGAAAGCCAAACCTTGTTTGACTTTCTGCATTGACCAGTTTATGGTCAATGCGAAGTTCGTTAGAACTTCGCAACGTGATTGTAATCACGATGGTTATAGTCCTTGTGACTATGCCTACTGATTACCACGTTGTCTAGGGTCGTAAGGGTAAGCGACTTGATCAGTCGCTTATGCTTTCGAACCCGACCCATTTGGTCGATCATTAGGATCCGACCAAACATATTAGGTGACCATAGTATATAGGGAATAACCTTCCGAGGTTATACCTTATGGTCGCTTCGTTTAAGTAGTTGTATGATAGGTAGTTTATATGCCTTAGGTAAATTACCAAAATGCCCTTTTTACGCCAAAATTCATTTTAAGCATATGTAACATAAATTTTGGTATCTAAACTGATATGGAAACAATATTAGACATGTTAAGGCATATTTTACTTATCATAGGACTAGTTATGCGTTCCGAACGCGTTTTACGCGAACGACGCGTTAAAGTAGCATAAGCTACCTAAACGGGTCGTAATGGGTCGTAAGCACTTAGGTTAGGTTTCATTTAGTATGTAGGCTTTGTTAAACCATGTTACATGAGTTCCTACACTCATTTGGTTTACAAACCCTCATGCTACCCGATCTTCCGATTATAGGTCCGGTTCATTAATATAGTTACCTATATTAGGTGCCGTTTGATTCCGTGATCTCTAGCATTGCTTGGTGGTTATCTTAGGACTTCTGAGCAATCTCAAGTGAGTACATAGACCCCTCTTTTACTGTTTTCCAAACTATTTTGGGGTGAAACACATGTGCCTACTTGTTACTTTCATGCTTTCCTGTTTTCACATCATATACTGCTATGTTCGTTAGTACATTATAGTACATGATTTCATTACACTTCATGCTAGGTGTGCCCATTGTGTGCATTACTTAGTACATCGTTTTACATGACATTTCACGCTATGTATGTTCATTTGATTACATACTTAGTGCATTGTTTTCACATGCTTACATTTTGATATGACGTTGGGTTTGTTTAAATGAATTTTTCACAATACCGCATAGATGTTTATATCAGTATAACATGCATTTATTACACAAAACATAACCTTGATTTAAACCATGTTTTTCTTCAATACCTTGTTTTTGTGCATTTTACGTATGGTTTAGCTGATACATTCCACTTGCCATACATGACATTTGACAAAGACATTTGACAAAGACATTTGACATGGACATTTGACATAGACATTTTGACATGATTTACATTTGACACATAAACATGTTTGACATTTGTTTTACACTACATGATTTACATCTTGACATAAACACTTTGACATATTATCCAATACATTTGACAATTGGTCTAGACATAGACATCATACATTGTTGGTTTGGTTTGATTAAGTGATTAAGTAACGATGCGTGTGTAATATGATACAAGCATGGTGGATACGCCGCTGGTACTTCCTATATATAAATGTTTGTATGGTATTACATATCGTAGCGTTATTTGAATCATTTCAGTTTGATACATATAACATTTTATACAAAAAACATACTTTTCACAAGACATTGATTTACAAACAACTTATCTTATACAAACTCATTTTACATGGTTATTCATTTAACCATACATTATTCACTTATTTATACATATCATCTGATCTTATTGTTTTTCAAATGATTTACAAGACAAAGCAAATTACAAGGTTCATGACTAAACATTTTCTCAAACATAAGTCATGAAACCTATTTTCACAAAACCTATGTATCTCACAGGCATTTTTATGCTGACGTACCTATTTTCACATGTGTTTTTCAGGAGCTGTTGCATAAGATGATCAAGATACACATAGGCAGACTTGGGCTTTAGTGACAATAAAAGATGCAAGACTAGTTAATTATGTTGTATTTCTTTGTTTGTTAAGACATTGTAACACTTTTAATCAATAAAACGAAACTTCAATTGCCATGGATTTGAAACATTAATTCTGTTACAACACTCCCCGATGTTTCCGCCACGTTCTGTATGTTCTACGTGGTCGGGGTGTGACAGAAAAGATGGTATCAGAGCCAATGGTTATAGTGAATTAGGTTATTAGTAATGCTTTGACCTAGTCTATAACCTTCTTAGGACCCTAACGCGAGTTTACTTGCGTTTAGTCATAAAACAATACCGTCACCTATCCTTAGGCGACGACCACAACAAGGACATAAATTTCAAAACCGCTTTGAAAACTAATCATCTGTTCTAGGATGATTAATTACTAGGTTTTGAACCCTCTATTGTAAGGTTTTGAACTCTCTATTATATGGTTTTGAACCCCTTTGAGTTTTCAAAATCTCGTCAAGGTTTTGGGTTTTAAATAATGTGAACACGTGCAAACTGGAAGGGTGAATGCCTGTATTCTGGGTTTTCTGTCTAGGCAAGCACTTCGTATATATCTCATCAGACGCGAGACCAGTTGTGCTTACCTGGGAATCCTTGGGATGAGTGTTCACTTATAGGCGAGCATGTCTTCGCAATACATTATTTTTGATCCATTTACTTTAATTCAGTCACTGTGTGTCGTTTGTTGCTTTGTAGTAACAAACAAATGACAACTATCCTGGCTTTCATCAGATTTGTTTCATCTCATTCTTTTCGTCTAATTCTCTCACTCGTTTCCTTTCATTTTTCCTCTTTTAGAATGCCTCCACGACACAAAAATCCGATATCTATTGACGATCTGGCAGCTGTCATTACACAGCAAATGACTGCTGCAATCCCGAACGTCGTTGCTCAATGTTACCAAGCTATCAACAACAATAATGCCCTCTGCAACTTCAAGACGTTCAACTCGGCTAAGCCATCAAAGTTTTCCGGGTCTCAAGGAGCGACTGCACTTCTACAATGGTTCGAGAGTTTAGAGAGCACCTTCAGGCATGTACAATGTCCAAACGAGCGAAAGGTAGATTTCGCATCTAGTGTCTTTGAGAAACGAGCTTTGACGTGGTGGAACGGTGTGGTGAGAGATAGGGGTGCCGAAGTGGCACTGGCCCAAACTTGGGAAGAACTTCGAGCACTGATGATGAAGGAATTCTGTCCTCGTCACGAGATCAGGGCATTGGAAAGGGAATTCGACGATCTTAAGCAAGACAGCGGTGAACATCGAGCATACACTGATCGATATGAGGAGCTGAGCCTGTTGTGCCCTACCATGGTTACGCCTTTGGATAAGGCGATCGAGAAATACATTGATGGTCTCCCTGACTCAGTCCAGGACATTGTTACTGGTAGTAACCCCACTACGGTTAGGCAGGCCATTGAGCTATCTGCAACCTTGACTGAATCTCAGATCAGAAAGCATAAACTTTTCCGGAAAGGTGACAAGAAACCGGTCGAGGAATCAAAACCAGTCGAGGAATCAAAGATCATGGATGAACAGACTGGATCCCATAAGGAGTCAAAGAAGCGTAAGGCTTCGCAGAATTTTGCGATTACTGCTCAACCCAACCAAAACACCCGCAACCAACCAACTCAACCTCCTGCAAAGAAACCTTATGCCGGTACTGCACCGATATGCGACAAATGTAATGCACATCACTTAGCTCACCTACAGTGTCGTTTATGTGCATCATGTGGGCGACTCGGTCACCTGGCAAATGCTTGTCGATTTACCCCAAACCAAGGTGGTCCAAACCAACCTCAAGTAAATCCTGCTCAAGCTCGTCTTCCACCAGGTCCTTGCTTCAACTGTGGCGAGATGAGCCATTTCCGAAGGAATTGCCCAAGGCTTGCTAATGCGAATCCGGCTCAGGGATGAGCATCAGACCAACTAGAAGACAATGCTGATTAGAAATAATCAAGCCTTATGTATTATTTTCTTTTGTTGTCAAGGTCCATGAAACTGTTGTTATCATTGTTAATAAATAAATCTTTTTATTTACATTGCAATGTACAAATGTGATGGCTGGTATAAACAACGTATCCTCTACAATACCGAAAATCTAGGAACCGTATTCCTTGAAGAACAGACTACCCCGTAATTTCTTCCATTTTATTATCTCTTGCGTTTTCCACGGAAATCCAAAATACCCGTTTCTTCCAAGGAAACGAAGTACAAGGCGCAAGTTACAACTCTGTACGAATACCCAAAGTACCATTATAAATTCTTAATAGGGTACCTAAGGGTATTTTCGTATATTCAAAAATTATTACACCTTAATTCGAATATTGCGTTTTCTTGAAAACGAAATCGAATTTTTGGAAGATCTTTCTATCTTCATAGTTAGATTCTCGCTAATGTTTAAAGTACCGAATGAAATCCATGAAATGGAATTCCTAGTGTGCTTTAAATGCATGTACGTAATTAACAAAACAAAACTTACAAATTAAAGATCTAGATAAACAATTTTGTGGTTATGTGACTATGTGTTTATGCATCTTGTCTTTCCATTTATGCATTTTGTGTTCGTGTATACTCTGGATATTCGCTATCCAAATCCTCGTAGAATCTTTCATACCTTCATATGAGGGATTCGTAGTAGGATATTCAAAAATGTACTATCTTAAATCCTTAATGGACTTCTACGTTGTAGATTAAGTCCCTTGGATTATAAAGTACTATTCCAAAGTTTAAGGACAACATGTGTTGATAGAGTTAAATAGATCCTACGTCGATCTAAAGTTAAATAGATCCTACGTCGATCTAAAGTTAAATACATCCTACGTCGGTGTAGTTAAATGTTTCTCTTAGGTAGTTGAGTTAAAGAGATCCTACGTCGATCTAAAGTTAAATACATCCTACGTCGGTGTAGTTAAATGTTTCTCTTAGGTAGTTGAGTTAAAGAGATCCTACGTCGATCTAAAGTTAAATACATCCTACGTCGGTGTAGTTAAATGTTTCTCTTAGGTAGTTGAGTTAAAGAGATCCTACGTCGATCTAAAGTTAAATACATCCTACGTCGGTGTAGTTAAATGTTTCTCTTAGGTAGTTGAGTTAAAGAGATCCTACGTCGATCTAAAGTTAAATACATCCTACGTCGGTGTAGTTAAATGTTTCTCTTAGGTAGTTGAGTTAAAGAGATCCTACGTCGATCTAAAGTTAAATACATCCTACGTCGGTGTAGTTAAATATTTCTCTGGGGTAGTTTAGCTGAAGAGATTGTTCGTTTATCTAATCCTTTGGTGACCTAGTTAATGAGACTCTATTACAGTCAAGTTAAATCACCACAGGATTATTCGTTTGACTTTTCCCATACGCATTATGAAATGAACTGTGCGGACTGTGCAAGGAAGTAAGTAATTATGGAGGCCTACATAATTATGGAATTCAGTGCACAGAAACCACAGGAAGTTTTGTCATGTGTAAAGACCAATAGTGGCAAGAGTAATGATACGGGAGAAGTCTTGGACTTTGACCGATGTCGTTTTATCTTACACTTCCCAATCCTGAATT
>JARYGA010016398.1:0-25206 GCA_030545235.1 Helianthus tuberosus
GAATACTATTGGTGGCCGAGACTCAAAAGCGACGTTGCTGTCTATGTTGGAAAATGCCTAACCTGTGCTAAGGTTAAGGCTGAATATCAGAAACCATCCGGCCTACTACAACAACCAGAGATTCCCGTGTAGAAGTGGGAACAAATCTCGATGGACTTCATAACGAAATTACCCAGGACCCCGAGGGGGCACGATATGATATGGGTAATAGTTGATCGGTTAACAAAGTCTGCGCACTTCCTACCAATCCGAGAAAAAGACAGCACTGGAAAGCTTGCTGAGATATACTTAAAAGAAATTATGGCGCGACATGGAGTGCCAATCTCAATAATTTCAGACAGAGATGGACGCTTTGTCTCAAGAATCTGGCAATCATTTCAGGAAGCCTTTGGATCTCAGTTAGATCTAAGCACGTCATTCCGTCCACAAACAGACGGCCAGAGCGAACGGACTATACAAACGTTAGAAGATATGCTTCGCGCATGTGTCATGGATCTGGGCAGCAGCTGGGATACTCACCTACCTTTAGTTGAGTTTTCTTACAATAACAGTTATCATACAAGCATAAAAGCCGCATCGTTCGAAGCTCTGTATGGCCGCAAGTGCCGATCGCCCTTATGTTGGGCAGACGCCGGAGTTAAACGTATGGTTGGTCCTGAACTTGTACAAGAGACAACCGACAAGATTGCGCAGATCCGAGAGCGCATTAAGGCGGCTCGAGATCGACAAAAGAGCTACGCTGATCTGAAAAGAAAACCAATAGAATTCGAAGTGGGAGACAAAGTGTTGTTAAAAGTCTCACCTTGGAAGGGCGTAGTCAGATTCGGAAAATGTGGAAAGCTGAATCCACGATACATCGGACCATTCAAGGTTCTAGAAAGAATTGGTACCGTGGCATACAAGTTGGAGTTACCGGAAGAACTTAATGGAGTACATGATACGTTCCATGTATCCAATCTCAAGAAGAGTCCAACACAAGAAAATGTGATCATCCCGGTGGATGAAGTGCATATTGATGACGCCCTCTGATTTACAGAACAACCTGTTGAGGTTACAGACTGGAAAGTCAACAAGACCAGGAGGAGCACTGTTAAACTTGTCAAAGTACGTTGGAACTCTAAGCACGGACCCGAGTACACATGGGAACGTGAAGACCAGTTCAAAGAAAAGTATCCCCACTTATTCAAGAAGACTCCAGCGAGAGTTAGTTCAGCCTGAATTTCGGGACGAAATTCTTTTAACGGGGGGAGACTGTGACAACTGGCACAAACCGGTAATTTCCGTACACTTTAACTATTAGTTAATGACTGCAATTATGTGCTTAATTGTCAGCAATGTCTGAACACATACTAAACAAGTGAATTCATGCACGTTGTATACTACAAAATATTGCTTTATACATAAACGAGAGCGATTGCGTCAGAAATACTAGTAAACTCACCGGTAAGACACATTGTGTCAACAGAACTGCAAAAAGCAGTCAGACATTAGAATTGAGGCCTAGTTGTAGGTCCAATGACAAGAATACATTAAAACCCAATAATACATACAAGGGTTTACATATATACCATCCGGAAGCTAAAATAAGCACTAAAAAGCACCCGAAACGCATTTTAAGTGCAGAATTTTATATAATCCAGCTCTAAACAGCTTTTAACACCATAAATATCATGCAGAAATTACGATTTATTATCCAGAATACTTCCCTAAGTGTCGGGAATCGAAAGTATAGCAGAAGGGTACTTAAAAGACACTAAAAAGTGTAATTTAGCACTTTAACGAACCAGTTTATAACCGAACAACCGGACATTACCTGGAACACCAAAATAATGCTAGAAGCATTGTTTTTATTTTATCTGAGCCAGTTAGGGTCCCCGAACACCCTAACACCCGTTATAATACACTACACACTAATAACAAATTTTAATCTCTAACTAAACTCACTAATCACTTAACTATATAGTTGGAAACAAACCATAACCCCCCCACCCCCCCACATGATCCGATCGGTTCCCCTAGGGAACACACACCCACCACAAATTTTGATTATTTTATTAAGTTGCCTTATATCTAGGTAACATATTATTTGTTGGACAAGAGAACTAAATGGTCTATAAAAATACTTGAAGGATACGGCCATTCACTTCACAACACTTAACAAAAAAATTGCACTCTCTCTCCCTCTCCTCTTACCTTCGGCCGAGAGCTCACACACACCCACCATCACTTTCGAATTTCGATCTTGCAATTTCACATACATACAAGTGTGCTAGAGTTCATACAAGGAGGCTCGGTGCTTTCGGAATCTCAAGGACCTCACTACGTTGCTTTTATCCACCTTGTTTTCGCTTTGATTCTTCCCTAGCCTTGAGCTAGTAGTAAGTGCTTCTAAACACTTCCTTGTTCATGATTAAAGTGGTTAATAAGAAGTTTAACGGTCAAAACTCGAGAAAACTTAAGATCAAAGCATAAAGTCTTGTAAGAATGATAAACTTGTTGGTTAAAGGGTAAATAATGGTGTAAAACTTGTGAATCTTGTTTAGTTATGGTTATTTTATGTTGTTGGTTGCTAGTAGTGGAACGGATCGTCATCTAACCACGCTAGATCATGTTCATGGAACATGAACTAGCAATATGTTAAGCTTGAAAGATACAAGATGACGAACCCTTCCATACATAACCATGAACTTGTGTAAAAATAGTTTTTCTTGTTAAATGGAGTTCTAAACTAGTAGATCTAAAGATCTACAAGTGGTATTTTCGAAGAACCAAGTGTAAGATGCAAATCATGTTTAAAAGCCGGATCTTTCGTGAACTAAAAGCATTTTCGTGAACAAACAAGTGTGTAAACACTTGTGTAACAAGAGGATTTAACAAAGAAATATTTTTGTGAACCTTGACTAGAAGTTGTGAAACTTCATATTCTTTAAAAATAAAGTTTTTAAGGAACTAATCATATTTTTAAAGATAACAAGACTTACTAAATGTGCTAGTAAGTTACTACACATTTTTGTAAATTCTCAAGTTCATGAAATAGAGAAATTGGTATATATTGTTGTTGATTGTTGTTGAAAAATTTGTTGTTGATTTTAAAAGAAAATAAACACATGTTTTGAAAACATGGGAAACCTCAATTTTTAGGGGAAACTTTGTCAAAATTTTTATAAATTTTGACACTTAGAAAAATATAAGTTTTTGAGAAACTTATCCCCAAAAAATGTATCTAAAAATATTACCAAGGTTTCCCTAATTTTTGGTGATAAGAAATGAGGATTTCTTCAAGGATAAAAATGAATATTAAGTATGTATATGTTTTGAGAAAAATATATATATTATTTGATCACCAACTTTTGTGCTAAGTGTATATAGTATGTGTTATACGTGCTAGTGTATTAAGACTTAAAAATACACTAAATACTCATGAGAAGTATAAACAGAAAAATACACATACAACATACAAGATACGTAATTCGGGTGCAAAGTGCAAAAACACAAGATACTTATATTAATTTTTGAGAAAATAATATAAGTGAGATACTTAGTTAAAAATATAAAATATTTTTAACACAACAATACAAATACAAAAGAAAGTGACTGTGCTTGTGCGACGCAAGTCTAGTGACTAACGTTTAATAAAACACGTTTAGGTCACAACACACTATAAGCAAATCCGGTGAAGTTACGACACAAGGAACGTAAAGTTGTGAGTTCATGCTCCCCCTTTTCTTTAACTGTTTTTGGTTTACAATTCGGGGGTGAAATACATGTTACAAATACTTCAGTATTTACAAAATGGTATGATATGTACTAAAACGAGAAGTACTCTTGGTGAAAACTAGTGCCAAGAATTGATGCGAGAAATCGTGTCAGGAATAGGGTACCATAATCACCATTAATCGTGTACATACTTAGACCGCAGAACAAAAGGTTAAATCTAATGGGTTTCAGGGCAGCCCCACTCTTGGTGACAACTAGAACCAAGTTGTGTTTTTGTGTCTCAATCGTGAATCGACTACAAAAAAATGCCTATGGTTTGGTGACTTCCTATGTCGTGTCACATTTTAATGGCTTTGCAACCCATTAACACTTGATACATATAGAAATACTTGATTTATACTTGAATACGTGATTTAAACAAAATACATACCATGTTTTTCATACAAAGTCTACAAGCGCTAAATACAAAAACTGCATGAATTCACACCAACATTATGTTGACGTTTTCCAAAACTTACATGTATTTCAGGGAACTAGAAGTGGATGTGCGCGCGGTCTTACCCATGCTCATGGATGTCGCTTATGTTTATCTTTAAATAAAGTTGTAAACTTTTTTTAGACAATGTTTTATGCTAACTCGCGATGTAAACGCTATCTTATGTTTTCAAATTATGGTATTTGAAGTTATTTTCATGAGCATGTAGTATGTTTACCTTTCGTATGCAATGAGAACCTTTCATGATCACACCTCGTGCTTCCGCCGCAGAAAGGGGTGTGACACAAAAATCTACTAGGTTTGAGTCTTCCTGCATCACTTCACACATATCATTGGCTTTGCAACCCAATGGTGATCTCTTTTTCCTTAATTGCTACATACTAGGGATTTTCATACATACAGACAAATTACAACGGTTTATACATACTCACTTTTACATGAACTCGCTCAACTTTATGTTGATTTTTCAAATTACATGTATTTCAGGAAATTAGGGGATCTGGCAAGGTACGCAATGTCGTCAAGCTGTGTAGGAGTAATGATTTCGTCCGAGTTTAGGAAATGTGACTTTTTCCTGGACGAGTCACAAGTCTTAAACTGTGTTTTCATTCATGTCGTTTGGTTGTGTCTTGTGAACATGTTTCTAATTATGACTTTGTTGTAATCGGTGTTAAGTGTCAACTTTTTAAACAATGTGGTTGTGGTAACTTTTAAAACTTGTTGAATGGATGAACATCATGGTTTTATTTTCATATAGCATTGTTGTGATTATGCTATGGTATTAAGAAGTCACACCAAAATAAACCCACGCTTCCGCAAAGCCAAGGTGTGACATTATGGAGATAAATGAGCAGGGTGTTTCTGAGCCAAAGGATGAAGAAAGTCCTAAGCCAAAAAGAAATCAGCCCACAAGAAATGTGAGGCAACCCAAAACCACACCTTCCAGAAAAACAAAACATGCTTCTAAACCTACAAAAGGCTCCAAACATCAATCTCCCAAACCAGCAGTTGTTAAGACTCCTGTTGTATCAACAACTGTTGGTACTTCAGTGGGTTCAACAACTGCTAGCCAAACAACTGCCACCACTTCAACACACACCACAACCACTGTCTTACCACAACCACATTCATCTCCTGCTAAAAAGAAGAAGACAACAGATGTTACAACATCTGTTGTAATGACAACAGTGGTTGAAACACCAGTTGTTTTAACAGCTGTTAGTCAGCCATCTACCACTGCCCTCACCATTTCAACAATCACCATACAACCCACTCCAAATATTCCTACTTCTGTACCACAAACAAAACCCCCTTCGCCCAAAAGGCTCTACACAAGGAAAAGGAAAATTCAGGTGAATAATGATGATATACCAGCACCTACTCCTTTATCCTCCACACCTTACAATGTTATCAAGCCCCAACCTTTCATTCCTCCAAAGTTGGCCAATCCAATAAAAGATCCAAAAATTATTGAAGGCTATGACCCTGCTGATATAACTCCAATAGCTGTAAATTATCCACTAGAATTGGAAGCTGCAAGGAATGAAATGAGACAATTCTACACAGTGGATGATCCTTCAAAAAGAAAATTTCATTCTTTAATTGGTTACAGAGATCCAGCCAACATCGATGAATATTTAAAACTCAAAGCCAGGCAAGCTAATACCAGAGCCAGACTTGAATGCCAAGGAAAAAGTGACAATGAAATTTCAAGTTATACACAGTTTTTGCTCACTAAGGTTAAAATATTGGAGGATTATGCAAGAGACCTGAGCAAAGAAATGTCTAATCTTCCACAAGAAGCTGGCTTACAAAAGGAAATGAGAAAGGATTATCTTGCATTCATTATGAAAAAAAAAATTCTATCCAGCTAAAGAAGAATAGTTCAGTGAATGGCCACTTGTCACACCCCCAAAATCCACACGCGGAGTACCACCGCTTGGAGGCGTGACTAACCAGGATCAAGCCACCAATCATATTGAACATATAAGTAATAAGTAAAAGTAATTATAATCCGTCACAATACAATTGGTGTTCAATCAAAAACATAGTATAGGTAGCGGAAGCATAGTATGAAAATCCAACACAAGTGTTAAGTTTAACGAGTCATAAAGTTTTCATCAAACATCCACAATCCGTGCCCACAACGACAGCGCCTCCCGTGTAAGCTCCATGAGTACCTATGGTCCTGCAAGGCATGTAACAGAGAGTCAACAACTAGTTGAGCGAGTTCACAGTTGGTTGTTCAGTTATAGTAATTGTATTGAAAACCGTATGTTCGTTTAGTAACCCATATATCGTATGTACTTGAATCGCAGTCTCCCAGACATGTGTGCGAAGATTGTGGGGGGTTTCCCATCTTTTCTAGACTAGGTATATTTGTATCGCAGCCCACCCGGCATGTGTGCGAAGTTCAAAGTATGGTTCACAGCCATCCCAGGCATGTGTGCGAAGATCAGTCATATTATCGCAGCCAACCCCGGCGTGTGTGCGAAGATCAGTTCTATAAGTATCACTAGTCTAGTCGTATCTTATCAATAACCCTTCCTCACCCGAGGACCATATAACTAAGTTCCATAAGCTAGGTAAGTACAAGTAAATAATCCAAACCCATTCCCACCCTGGGAACCCCATGCCTTGGCTGTGTGAACTCACCTTGGTTTGCTCGGTATGCTAAGTTAAGTGCTCACAAGAAATCAGTCAAATCATATTGTATGCACGTATACCAGATCAATTTATGTTCGTAACGATTCACATGCAATCTATGTCATAACATGTACTTAAACAATTATCATGAATCACGTAAGTAGATAAACAAGGTCGTGCCATTCATGTTTCATGTAAGTGTCATTTACAGTTTATCCCAACACGGTTACTCATTAACATACTAGGCTGAGTTAACAAGCTTAACAGAAATAACATACCTAACCGTAGTGATGAACTAGTAGAGATAATAAACTAACAATGTTAGTTAAATAACTGCATTTGTAAACAAATAGAGTTAACCATCTAACAACTTAACAGAGGTTTACCTGCTTAACAGAGTTACACATTTAACAACTAACTGAGTTAACAAGTAACAGGTTCAACATACTTAACTAAGTTAATCAACTAACTAACTAGATAAGCAACAATGTTACTGGATAGTCTTCACGAAATCACATGTGGAAAACAAAGCTTTGCCGAAATCCCTTCTGGGCCGAAAACACATATTGCCGAAAACCCTTTTTGGGCCAAACATACTTGGGCCGAAATCACCTTGTGATTTCGTCCAGCTTTTAGATGTGATAGGGTTTTCGTCTGGTACAACTTCATTAACAGTTACATAAACTAAAACCCTAATGATGTCTACTGTTACATCGTTTCATCATAACATCATCATTCAAATCATCATTAGCAAATTGCATTGATCATTCAGTAATAAACACATGCGTAACAGAACCCCAATCCGCTAATAACCTCACATCTAACATCATAACAAGATCATCGATCTGTACCAAGTGGTAATCAGTCTATCACACCACACTCAATTAACATGATCATCAAGTATCCGACTAACATGATCAGTGATCTAAAATCTCAGATCTAATCTAAGCGATTCATGCTAGAACATCAGATTTCATCAATCAACAGTTACCAACCACAGAACCCTAATGCTTGTCTAATAATTATAACGGTTGTAACAGTCGTGTATTCAATCAGATTTACGCATACATTATCATACAAACAGAATCATCATTCCTTCTACAACAATATCACATGGCAGTTGGTGCATGATAATAAAGATATAGTGCATGATGAATTAAATCAATTAGTTATAACAGTAGATCACTAACCAAACAAAATACACAACGAATATGTATGAGGCCTCAGATCTCGAAACTGCCGTCGGGTGCCAGAAAAGCGAGAGAGAGAGATGAGGGAGGTGGCTAGGGTTTAGTCAGTTATCGATCACGTGCAATGATTAAAACAGATCTTATATCCGAATGCTACTGGGCCGAAGCCCACATGTTGTTTTCATTGGCCCTCCCTTTGACGAAAACACTTGGTGTTTTCGTCCAAGAGTGTGTTTTCCATGAATGGGTGTGTTTTCGTGAGTACCATGTTTGTTGTTTCTAACTTTCACAAACTCAATATTAATTCAGCACATTTATTAACAAATATATATAAGACCACACTTATATCACATCAAGTATAACATTTTGCAAATAAGTATTGAGTTAAGTCGGGTAGAGACCTTGAGAACTCGGGTTGTCACATTATCCCCATCTTGAAAGAAATTTCGTCCCGAAATTTAGCATGCGGTTACTGAGGAAGATAGTTGTGCTGTGTTGTTTACTGGTTTTCCTGGGGTGTCACATCATCCCCCCGTTGGTTTGGAATTTAATCCCGAAATTCTGTAGTAGCTTCGACCTCAGTAGTGGTTGCACTGTTTTCGAATAACTGGGGATACTTGAGTTTCATTTGATCTTCGTGTTCCCAGGTGAACTCTGGGCCACGACGGGAGTTCCAACGAACTCGAACAAGAGGTATTCTGGTGTTCTTGAGGACCTTAACATCCCGGTCCATGATTTCAACTGGTTCCTCGACGAAATGCAACTGTTCGTCGATAGTGAGCTCCTTCAAAGGAACTATGAGGGTCTCATCTGACAGACACTTCTTCAGATTCGACACGTGAAATACGTTGTGAACTGCACTGAGTTCAGTTGGTAAGTTCAGTCTGTAGGCCACTTTGCCTATTTTCTCAATGACTTCGAATGGTCCAACGTATCGTGGATTAAGCTTGCCTCGTTTGCCAAAATGAACCACACCCTTCCAGGGTAAAACTTTGAGTAGCACTCGATCCCCAACCTGGAACTCGAGTGGTTTCCTGTCTTTATCGGCGTATGCTTTCTGACGGTCACGAGCTGCCGCCATGCGTTGCCGTATCTGAGCGATCTTTTCAGTAGTATCAACCACCATTTCTGGACCTGTGATTTGACTATCACCCACCTCTGCCCAACAAAGAGGTGACCGGCATTTACGTCCGTACAATGCCTCGAATGGAGCGGCTTTAATGCTGGTGTGGTAACTGTTGTTGTACGAGAACTCCACTAATGGAAGATGTTTTTCCCAGCCGTTGCCGAAAGTCAATTACGCACGCCCGAAGCATGTCTTCTAGAGTTTGAATAGTGCACTCAGACTGCCCATCTGTCTGAGGATGATAAGTTGTGCTCATGTCTAAACGAGAGCCAAAAGATTTGTGCATTGCTTGCCACAGTTCTGAAGTAAAACGTGCATCACGATCAGAGATAATAGAGGTGGGCACCCCGTGCCTCGAGACAACTTCCTTAAGGACGTCTGCTAGAGTGGAGAACTTATCCGTTTCCTTGATAGCCAAGAAGTGAGCAGACTTTGTGAGTCGATCCACGATCACCCAAATAGTATCATTTCCGCGCTGAGATCTAGGTAGGCCAGTAACAAAATCCATGGAAATTTGTTCCCATTTCCATTGTGGTATCTCAGGTTGTTGGAGTGGGCCTGAAGGTTTCTGGTATTCCGCTTTGACTCTCGCACAAGTCAAACACTTGCTGACGTAAGTTGCTATGTGAGCTTTCATGCTAGGCCACCAATATGTAGTTTTGATATCGTGGTACATTTTATCCGAACCAGGATGTACCGAGTAGCGAGACTTGTGTGCCTCATCCATCACAAGCTCTCGTAGGCTGCCATAAAGTGGGACCCAAATGCGTCCTGTGACGTAGTAAGCACCATCTTCCTTCTGTTCTAAGCGTTGCCTTGAGCCGCGTAGGGCTTCAGCCCTGACGTTTTCTGGTTTCAATGCTTCTACCTGAGCATCTTGTATCTGAGAAGGGAGACTAGACTGTATAGTGAGTTGTAAAGCTCGCACGCGCTTAGGCGCGGTGTCCTTTTGACTGAGGTCGTCAGCCACAACATTGGCCTTGCCTGGGTGGTACCTGATCGAGCATTCGTAGTCATTCAGCAGTTCGACCCATCGTCGTTGTCGCATATTCAGTTCCTTCTGTTTGAAGATATGTTCGAGGCTTCTGTGATCAGTGTAGATAGCACATTTGGTACCATACAGGTAGTGTCTCCATATCTTAAGTGCAAAAACAACCGCTCCCAGCTCTAGATCGTGTGTAGTGTAGTTCTTTTCATGGACTTTGAGTTGGCGTGAGGCGTAGGCTATGACTTTATCCCGCTGCATCAATACACAACCAAGACCCTGAATGGATGCGTCGCAGTAAACCACAAAATCATCGGTGCCTTCCGGCAATGAGAGAATCGGTGCGCTACAAAGTCTATCCTTTAAGTGCTGAAATGCTGTTTCCTGTGCATTACTCCAACGATAAACAACACCTTTCTGTGTCAGTAGTGTAAGCGGCTGTGCAATCTTTGAGAAGTCTTTGATGAACCGTCTGTAATAACCCGCCAAACCCAAGAATTGGCGTATTTCTGTTGGTGTACGAGGTGCATGCCAGTTCTTGATCGAATCTACCTTGGATGGATCAACATGAATCCCATCCTTGTTTACCACGTGGCCTAGGAAGTGGACTTCACGAAGCCAGAAGTCGCATTTTGAAAACTTGGCGTACAGCTGTTCCGTTCGAAGGAGTTCCAAAATAAGTCGTAAATGCTGCTCGTGTTCCTCCCGACTCCTAGAGTAGATCAGAATGTCGTCGATGAATACAATCACAAACTTATCCAAGTAAGGCTTGCACACTTTGTTCATAAGATCCATGAAGACTGCAGGCGCGTTTGCTAGCCCGAATGGCATGACCAAAAACTCGTAATGGCCGTAGCGAGTTCTGAATGTTGTTTTGGAGACGTCCTCATCCCGGACTCTCAGTTGGTGATAGCCTGACCTCAGGTCAACCTTCGAGTAATAGCTCGACCCTTGCAACTGGTCGAATAAGTCGCCAATACGTGGAAGAGGATAGCGATTCTTCACAGTCACCTTGTTCAGTTCGCGGTAGTCGATGCACATACGGAAGGTACCGTCCTTCTTCTTCACAAATAATACTGGAGCTCCCCAGGGCGAAGAGCTAGGGTGAATAAAGCCCTTATTCAAGAGCTCTTGTAGCTGCGTCGATAGTCCTTCCAATTCTGATAGAGCTAAGCGATACGGTGCGCGAGCTATAGGTGCGGCTCTAGGAGCTTGTCACCATGAATTTCCAAAGGTTCTTAACCAGCACGAGTAATGCGGACGATCTTTTCTTTGCAAAGAATCTCTGCTCGATGTTGAGGTAGCCAATCCATACCAATAACGATGTCGAAACCATTACAACGTTGGGGTCATTCCTAGCATCACCCTGACCAATCACGAACACTCGACCCCTGGCACCATTGCCGTCGTTATTACCCCCGTTGTTATTCCCATTGCTCTGATTATTGTTGTTGTTGGTTCTGATTCGCAGGTCGTGAGCTCCTGAAATCCTTAGCTTCATGCTCCATCTTGAGACACCTTTGGCAACGACCCCTGTTGCACTAACCATTGTGGTGCCTGTTGCATGTGTTGCACTTTGGGTGGTTTCCTCGATATCCACCCTGCCCTTGACTACCAGAAGATTGCTGACCAGGACTCTGGTAGTCATCGATCTTTCGCTGTTGTGCCTGGGACTGAACCGAAGTCGAACCCTTGCTGGAGGTTCCATCCCATTTTCACTTGTTGTCACTGGGAATAGCGGAAGTAGTAGTAGCACCAATACGTTTAGGCAGCTTGTTCTGTTCCACTGCCTGGTCTGTGAGACGATGAGCAAGACGAGTAACATCTTGAATAGTAGCAAGGTTAGCAGCAGTCACATGACTTTGAATCTCTGGTACTAAGCCTTTGAGGTCCATCTCAATGCGCTTGATGGGAGGATCCACCATAGTTAGACACAATACTGCCAATTCGTCGGATCGTTTCGTGTACGCTTCTATCTCTGACCCCGTCATCTTCAGGTTAAAGAACTCCACTTCCAGCTTGTGGATGTCATCACGACTACAGTATTTACGTTTGATTAGTTCCTTGAAATCCTTCCATGGGGTGGCATTAACAGCCGTCAGCCCCAGCATCTGAACTTGCGCGTTCCACCAAGTTAGCGCAGTGCCTTCGAGAGCACCAGTGGCGTACTTCACCCTATGAGCCTCAGGGCATTCACATATCTCGAAGACCGATTCGAGCTTTTCAATCCAATGGAGGAGTCCAACGGCTCCTTCAGTGCCACTAAAAGTATTAGGACGACAGTCCATGAACGTCTTGAATCTGCATACATGTGGCTGAGCGTGTTGACTTGTTGTGGGCGTAAGAGTAAACAAAATTAAGCACAAGTGTCGGTTTACGAAAGTAGGATCTAAGGATCCTAGAGTGAGTTGTGATGGCAGGTTACACCTCCTGCCTGGGCAGCTGCGAGTGCTGCAGTAACTTGTTCAGTGATCGAAGCTGCCAACTGGGCTTGAGTTAGGTTAACGCGTCCACTCATGATCTTGATAGCAAATATGACATAAGTGAGAGAGGTTCGTGAGTAGTGCGATGACAGAAGAGAGTAAGCACACAAGTGTTCTCATGCAATAGTGTTACGTTAATCTAAGCATACCCTGAGCAAAGTTCTATGCAATTCTAGCAAGTAGGTAATAAAACATATACCATATTACCTAGGATGTTGAGTCTTGCACGTGGAACGAGGCGTCGTTGTGGATCGTTGAGCACTGTTCTGGTTATAGTCTGGTTTTAATAAAAACGTTTTCCCCTTATTAAAACCGAGTTCTCTATAACCAATGGCTCTGATACCAATCTGTCACACCCCCAAAATCCACACACGGAGTACCACCGCTTGGAGGCGTGACTGACCAGGATCAAGCCACCAATCATATTGAACATATAAGTAATAAGTAAAAGTAATTGTAATCCGTCACAATAGAATTGGTGTTCAATAAAAAAACATAGTATAGGTAGCGGAAGCATAGTATGAAAATCAAACAAAAGTGTTAAGTTTAACGAGTCATAAAGTTTTCATCAAACATCCACAATCCGTGCCCACAACGACAGCGCCTCCCGTGCAAGCTCCATAAGTACCTATGGTCCTGCAAGGCATGTAACAGAGAGTCAACAACTAGTTGAGCGAGTTCACAGTTGGTTGTTCAGTTATAGTAATTGTATTGAAAACCGTATGTTCGTTTAGTAACCCATATATCGTATGTACTTGAATCGCAGTCTCCCAGACATGTGTGCGAAGATTGTGGGGGGTTTCCCATGTTTTCTAGACTAGGTATATTTGTATCGCAGCCCACCCGGCATGTGTGCGAAGTTCAAAGTATGGTTCGCAGCCATCCCAGGCATGTGTGCGAAGATCAGTCATATTATCGCAGCCAACCCCGGCGTGTGTGCGAAGATCAGTCATATTATCGCAGCCAACCCCGGCGTGTGTGCGAAGATCAGTTCTATAAGTATCACTAGTCTAGTCGTATCTTATCAATAACCCTTCCTCACCCGAGGACCATATAACTAAGTTCCATAAGCTAGGTAAGTACAAGTAAATAATCCAAACCCATTCCCACCCTGGGAACCCCATGCCTTGGCTGTGTGAACTCACCTTGGTTTGCTCGGTATGCTAAGTTAAGTGCTCACAAGAAATCAGTCAAATCATATTGTATGCACGTATACCAGATCAATTTATGTTCGTAACGATTCACATGCAATCTATGTCATAACATGTACTTAAACAATTATCATGAATCACGTAAGTAGATAAACAAGGTCGTGCCATTCATGTTTCATGTAAGTGTCATTTACAGTTTATCCCAACACGGTTACTCATTAACATACTAGGCTGAGTTAACAAGCTTAACAGAAATAACATACCTAACCGTAGTGATGAACTAGTAGAGATAATAAACTAACAATGTTAGTTAAATAACTGCATTTGTAAACAAATAGAGTTAACCATCTAACAACTTAACAGAGGTTTACCTGCTTAACAGAGTTACACATTTAACAACTAACTGAGTTAACAAGTAACAGGTTCAACATACTTAACTAAGTTAATCAACTAACTAACTAGATAAGCAACAATGTTACTGGATAGTCTTCACGAAATCACATGTGGAAAACAAAGCTTTGCCGAAATCCCTTCTGGGCCGAAAACACATATTGCCGAAAACCCTTTTTGGGCCAAACATACTTGGGCCGAAATCACCTTGTGATTTCGTCCAGCTTTTAGATGTGATAGGGTTTTCGTCTGGTACAACTTCATTAACAGTTACATAAACTAAAACCCTAATGATGTCTACTGTTACATCGTTTCATCATAACATCATCATTCAAATCATCATTAGCAAATTGCATTGATCATTCAGTAATAAACACATGCGTAACAGAACCCCAATCCGCTAATAACCTCACATCTAACATCATAACAAGATCATCGATCTGTACCAAGTGGTAATCAGTCTATCACACCACACTCAATTAACATGATCATCAAATATCCGACTAACATGATCAGTGATCTAAAATCTCAGATCTAATCTAAGCGATTCATGCTAGAACATCAGATTTCATCAATCAACAGTTACCAACCACAGAACCCTAATGCTTGTCTAATAATTATAACGGTTGTAACAGTCGTGTATTCAATCAGATTTACGCATACATTATCATACAAACAGAATCATCATTCCTTCTACAACAATATCACATGGCAGTTGGTGCATGATAATAAAGATATAGTGCATGATGAATTAAATCAATTAGTTATAACAGTAGATCACTAACCAAACAAAATACACAACGAATATGTATGAGGCCTCAGATCTCGAAATTGCCGTCGGGTGCCAGAAAAGCGAGAGAGAGAGATGAGGGAGGTGGCTAGGGTTTAGTCAGTTATCGATCACGTGCAATGATTAAAACAGATCTTATATCCGAATGCTACTGGGCCGAAGCCCACATGTTGTTTTCGTTGGCCCTCCCTTTGACGAAAACACTTGGTGTTTTCGTCCAAGAGTGTGTTTTCCATGAATGGGTGTGTTTTCGTGAGTACCATGTTTGTTGTTTCTAACTTTCACAAACTCAATATTAATTCAGCACATTTATTAACAAATATATATAAGACCACACTTATATCACATCAAGTATAACATTTTGCAAATAAGTATTGAGTTAAGTCTGGTAGAGACCTTGAGAACTCGGGTTGTCACACCACTCATTGACTTAAAGCATGAGGTGAACAGAATTGAGAGGATCAAAAATGATCCAGGTATGAAAAGGTCAGCACCAAACTGGAGTAAATACAAAAAGGCCATTGATGATCTTACCTTGGAGTATAAACAAAAGAAGCAAGAATTGGTTGATGCAAAGGTTGGAACTGCCAAAGCCATATCAAAATGGACAAAGCAATATACAGATGAGGCTTATGAAATGCTAAGAAAAAGGAGAATGACAGATCCTAACTTACCAAAGAAGCCTGAAAACAAAACCACTGTTCACATCAGCAGATACCTCTGTCATTGTGTTAAACCAAAAGAAGAGGCAACAGCTGACTGATGCAGAAGAGAAAGAAAAAGAAGCTGAGTATTTTAAACAAGCCATCAAGAAAATGGCATTAGAAGAAGATAGCTCAGCAAAACTTCAAAACCTTGCCAACAAATTATTAAACAGGCCATCATCTCCAAACTCATCAGCAAATAAACCTCTCCCAAGAAACCCATTGGGTTCAAAAATACTAAAATGGATGTCTGATCAAAAGACCCACGTATTGACACTGCTCAGATCTAATGGAGAAGTAAAACACATATCAAGGGAACAAGCACTAGCCCTGGGTGTGGAAGATCTACAAGATCTCCTTGAGCTTGTACTATGCAGGGATGAGGATGATACAAGTTCCATGGATTTTGAATTACAATTTAAAGGACAAGTTAGGGAACTTCTGATGAGACTATAAAGATCCAGAATAATGAAGGGTTTTGGCATCATCTGTTCCAGGGGGAGATTGTTGGGATCGAACCCTACAGAGGAACAGATGATGTAAAGCCAAAACTGGTCCGGAACAGTGGATTCTACATAAGCAGTGGTTTACATTAGACTTTCCCCTTGAAAGTGATTCTAACAACTGATGTCTTCTATCAACTGTTCTACTACAACAACTGTTATCTACAACAACTGAAGTCTATTCAAAGACTATTGAAGACTAAGTACTGATGGTCAATCTACTGCCTTGACTTAAGTGCTGCTGAAGACCAAAGCACAGCTAGGGCTGAAGCAGTGGTATGAAGAAACGGTAGTTTAACCTGTCTTTGTATTTTATATTGTAATCAGCTGTTTGACAACAGTGCTTGTACTAGATCAATGGTTGTAGGTTGTTAGGTTGTTAAGTGTCACTTTCATGGTGACGTCAGCTTAGATGCTTCAGTGGTTTGATGTGCACTATAAATAGAACAGTTTGCACTGTTCTATTTAAGGAGTTTTCTCCTTCAACCCAGTCATCTTGTACGATCAACCATGGAGCTCGAGCTGAGGGGGGGTTTAGTATGTAAGCATGCATGCAATCTTTTGATTGTAATCTTTCGACTATTAAGAAGCATGTGTTTACGAAAAACTATTTTCCCTTTGATTGTGTTTACAAAGTTTGTTTTATTTCCGCTGCATTAGATCTCTACTTTATGTTCATTCTTTGTTCAAATTATTACAAACAAACACAATCATAA
The DNA here is from genome assembly GCA_030545235.1 of Helianthus tuberosus. Taxonomy (NCBI): domain Eukaryota; kingdom Viridiplantae; phylum Streptophyta; class Magnoliopsida; order Asterales; family Asteraceae; genus Helianthus; species Helianthus tuberosus. The sequence continues at coordinate 16,898 of JARYGA010016398.1, forward strand.
GAACCTCAGATCCTAACACCATCTATCTTAATAGTTAGATGTATAACACATGTAATATGCCTTGCGTTTGTTAGGAAAGATTGTAACATAAGAGCTACTTGTGTAACACATGTTACAACTGCCTATTGTTTTGAAATAACAATAAAGGAATATTTTTTCACAATATTATGCAGATACATATTAGAATGCTTATTGTTACTTCAAAACAATGGACAATTGTAACAAGTGTAACACATCTTAGAATTGCCTATCGTTTTGAAGTAACAATGAATTTATCTTTTTTCCAAACATCTTAGCATAAGGGCTACATGTGTAACACATGTACAACTGTCAGAAAATTAAAAAAGGCAGATCTGTAACACATGTAACACATGTTACAAATTGTTTTAAAGATAACCTTCTTGAACATCAGGTCCGATTAGCGAGGATTTTCCTCTGTCATTAGCTCATTTAGCTCATACGCGTAGCGGCTATTCCTCGTCATACTCATCACTCCACATATCTGAAAATTGACTTTGCACCGATAATTAGAAAAACAAGAATAAGGTGTTTTTTTAGAAAAAAAAAAAGCTTTTAAATCTAAATGTTAAAACCTTCTTCATTTGGTGAAAACAACTAAAAGTGTGACTGTTGAAGTTCTACCTCTGGTTGCATGTTCTCATATCTAACATGTCCAAGTCCTGATTATACCATAAATCATAAACTTGTATAGTCATGGGTTTCAACACACCAACAAAACAAAAGGAAAATACAAATCGGTTGCCTGGTTGTGCAAGATATTAAAATGTGAAAAAACTTTGAATAAGTTAAACAAAAGGATCTAAAACAAATCATCTAATCCACAAAAAAAAAAAACAGTTAACGCTACTTCGAAAAGAAACCATAATTGTCTGGGAAAAAAGAACAAATTTATCCTTCAACCACACCAATAAACATGTACATGGCAGGGTGGTATTCATGGAAATAAAACACATTAAAAGAAGCCGGAGATTACCCAGAAGAAGATGATTGACTCCTAAAAAGAGAAGAACAGGAACCAAAAAAAGCCATGATTGTCTCCTAAAAAAGAACAAGTTTTTGATTCATTCACATACCTGAGGAAGATGAAGCCTGGTGGAAGTAAACCGCCGGTGATTCATCGCCGATGAAGTTGTTTCGGAATACACGGCTAGGAGAGTAAGCCTGAAGATCAGTCATGAAATCATGTGGGTCGGCCATGAAAGACAGAAGAAAGGAACGGAGGAAGAAACAGTGAGGATTTGTGAGGAAGAAATGAATGGAGGCTGGAGGAGGAAGAAAGAAAGGAATGAAAGATCTGTAATATATATTTTTTATTAAAAAGGTGATGGGCTGATGGGTAATAAAGGTGAGTTGATGGGATGGGGAAAGGGTGAAGTGATGGCTTGAACAAATGACCAAATTGCCCTTTGAACATGTGTTTTAAATATATGATGTGGATTTAGTCTTAGAGACGGGGAGGCTGGTCTTAGAGACCAGGGAGTTAGTCTGAGAGGCTAGGAGGTTCAGTCTGAGAGGCTGGGAGGGTAGTCTAGGAGAATAGGATGATTACTTGTTTGCTTTATTGTGGCTAACATGTTTATTTGACTTTATGATTGATATATGTGCATATATGTGATTGTGTTACAGACGTCATGGTTTCATCATCAGATATAGGAGTATCGGACACACTAGACCCCATGGCGATCATGTTAGATGACGAGATCCCTTCAGCGCGAGAGGTCTACACATCAGACACCACCAGTATAGACGACGATGACTTCCAGCCGTTCGCGCTGCCTGACGTCGGAGTTGAGCCTGTTGATGGCCTTCCTGCCGCTTACGGTGATCCCTGCTCCCATTCCGCAAAGCCAGGGTGTGACAGCTCTCTACACAGTTGTGTGTTAGGGCAATGGTACATAGATTCATTTCATAGCACGATGTACCTCCTAACGGTTCTTTCATTACAAATTAAATACCTTGTAGTATTTATTGTTTTCCACTTTCAAAACAGAGACAGTAATACCTTGATGCTCTGTATTCAATTGAAAACTCTATGACATTGTGTAAATCAAAACTTCAGGCTTGTCTCGATACATCTTCAGTTGACTTCAAGCTTGGTGAACTTGTTCGGTCACCACTACTATTGAATTATGTCATTACGACACCTTGTGGTGTCATTACCAATTTGTAACTTGTGCTAATCAATGGTCAACCGTTTCACACAGAACCGCATATACTTTCATTTGACTTGTCATTTAAACATTTCTGATGCAACTACGAATCAAGACAATGATTCACCAAATTCATTTGTATTCCATTCGATGTACTTTCGAAACTTAAGAATGTCAACACACTAAACCTTACCAATCAATTGTTCGAGGGTTGACAGATCACTTTACTATTATTTTTGAGTTGTTGATTTTGAGTTCATATAGCATATGCTATGGTTTGTGAAAACTCGTCTGCATATTGTAACCGATCGTTTAAGAATCTCATTAGTCAAAACTCCTCTTTTGTGGACCCCCTACTAGCTGGATTACACTAGGCTATACGTCAAATACGTCTTGTACCTTTGACATCAAATGCTAAAAGCACATACCTTTTAACCCTAGGATTCGGGTTGTTATATATTCTTGGACTCACCTAATGTGAGTAAGGTTTGATTCGGTTTGGCGATTATCTACCTCGGTATTATTTATATACATACTCATGTGACCGAATCATAAGGAGTTAAGGTAGTACAAATTTCGAGGACGAAATTTTCTTAACGGGGGGAGAATGTGACAACTGTCAAATTTGCATGCATCCGTACAATTAATTAATTCTTAATTTGTGCTCAATGACTATGCTTGGTTTCAACTGTTGATTTAACTGCTTACTAAATTCTGATACATACATACATATGCATCACATTCCATGCTGTCACTCCATTCATTACACACAAACATTAGTGACAAACTTGATGCACAAAGCACAGTTAGCACACTAAACGGGTAACCCAGAAAACATGCTGACAATGCCAGCACCTAGACAGACAACATTTTTAAGGCCAGTATGAGCCAGAGATAGAATGCTACACTAGTAGTGAGTCTAGGGAGGTGAGGACCATAAAACTGCGTCACTAGGTGGTAGTTATAGTGCCCGGAAGTGCCTAAAACATACTTCAAGTGCAGAATTATGCCCTAAATAACAAAATTCAGCATTTCGACATGCTAGAAGGGTGCAAGATTGTGGCAGAATGGTCCTGTATGCTTTCCTAAGCGTCGGGAATTAAATGTGACACAAAAATATATATAAAAGACACTTTACGGGATAATTAAACACTTTAACGGAACGGTATCCAACCGAACAACCGGACATTACCCGGGACACCAAATTTTTGCCAAACACATTGTTTTTATTTTTCTAAGCTGGTTATGGTCCCCGAACACCCTAACACACTATATAACACATCATACACTTAAACCTCTAATTATACACTTGAAATCTAACCATATAATTTAACCTACCATCACCACCCAACTAGTACCCACCCCCCTTGATTATGGACGGTTACAAGCATGCCCCACATCAAGATTATTTTTTATTTCATGAGATTTGTAAGATATCTTGTTATGTACTTGTGAGACACTTTATCTAAGGGTTAAAGGATTAGAATGGTTATAAATAAAGTATGGGAGGAAGTAAGCTCATTCTCACACACACACTAACACACCCAAACCCATCTTCTTCCCTTGTTGATTCTCGGCCAAACATACCCATACTCAACCCACCATTCTTTATATTATTTTATTTGAAGATGATAGTGGATAATGAAACATTATATTCAATGGTTAATGGTGAAAGTTAGATTATAAGAAGGCACAAAGGTTACACCCATTTCATTCACCAACTTCAAACAACAAGCTCCATTTTCTCTTCCTCCTTGCTTGTGTTCGGCCGAAGACCAACCACCACCCTACCACCACCTTCGAGTCTTTTTCAAGCAATCCATATATATCCAAGGGTGCTAGAGACCGAACAAGTAAGCTTGGTGCACTTGGAAGCTCAAGGACCGCTCTTGTTTTCTTTTATCCACCACTTTTATGCTTTGAAACTCCCCTAGCCTTGTGCTAGTAGTAAGTGCCTTGAAACTTCATCTTGTTGATATTTTTGGTGGATAATAGTTGAAAGAATGATAAATATTAAGAAACTCTAAAAACATAAACAAGATCATGAACATAAGAACTTTACATAAAGGTCATGAGATGAAAGATAATAATACATGATAAATCTGAGATATATAAGTGATAACCTGCTGCAAAAGACTCACATTATGATATAAATCATTATTAGGAATGGTAATCGTAGGTATACATTTTAGTAACATTTAACCTATAAACAGCTTGCTTATTAGCATTTTCAGCCACCTTCAACTGGCTGTAACCAGATCATAACTTAACGAAAAACTGATTTTCTTGAGTCTATAACGTGTTATTATGAAATACGGTTCTAATGGCACCGGAATCATAACTTTGGACTTCGTTTGCTATTTTTAAAGTGTCGTTTTGTAACAGCAGCTCAAGCTGCATTTTTCTGCTGAAAATATGTGTTGTATTTTTCGTCATGACTTGAAATCGGTGTAGGATTAGGTCATGAAATTTGTACTGTAGATGACCACCGATGTATTTGTAATTCTCTCACTGGAATTTCGTAAATCGGACTCTCGATGAATTTTACATAAATTATTCCGCGGACTGCAGTCAGAAAAAGATAAATCTGATTTCAGTCCGGAAAATGATTTTCTATAAAATATTGGTGATGATTTGGACCCCGATATTTTTACACAATAATATTTGGATCGTTTAAGACATTCGGTAAAAATTTGGGAATTTTTGGAATAAGATAACTATTTTATTAAAATACCCGAAAACAGCCCAGTTTTGTATATTAAAACTGAAACGATATAAGTAGTGTTTTGCATGCCTAAATGTCGGGTTGGTTGTTTGAAAGCGATCTAACGTGTTATATGCTAAAGAAAATGATATGCTATTTAGCATGGACACCTCCATTTACAAAGGAGACTATGGCGAAATTTTCTGAAAATCCTAGCACTTAGAAAATATTTTCTATATAAGGGTTTACAAGTGTATTTTAGACTATGCTTTTCAAATACAAACCTCGCCATAATTTGTGTAACAAAATACAAAGTGTCGGAGGTGGGTTTTCGTAAATAAAAGTGGATAAATATATATTTAGAATATATATTTTATACTAAAACGCTTGTGTGAATACCTGTTTACTTGGTGAACTAGTTATCTTATTTTAGGGTAAAATAATATAACTTACATATTATCATGGCATTACAACTCCAAAATAATACCAAAAATTGTAAGAAATAAATACTTAAGTTACTCACTTGGTATTGTAAAACCATACGCAAAAACGTAACTTATGAAATAATCCAGAAAATACTCTCACACATGTTTTCTTGGTGAAATATTATTTTGGAAACTGAAGAAGTAAAAATATATTATTTTTGGGAAAAATACATATATTTTGGAAATACGTTATTTTTGAACAAATAAGTTAAATATATTTTGCTAAGTGGGACTTAAAATATAATTTCGAGACTACAAATATACATGTGTAAATACCCCCATCCTTGGGAAGGAAATACGAACACTTGAGAAATATTATTACAAGAATATTGAAGACACTTTAAAACGTAAGGCACTAATCAATACTAAGACAAGGCACGACCCGTTCGTCTAATAGACGTTAGACCATTGTAGGTAGTCGTGTTTGCCGCGGAGATTTGGGTTACAAGTACGAAGACGCAATACAGTGAGTTCATGTCCCCCTTTTCTCTTTACTGTTTTCAGTTTTATACTTCGGGGGTGAAATACATGCGACAATTATTACAGACTTTTATATACATGGTATGGTTAGCTTAAGGAGGGTTTACTACTTAGATCATGTGAGTGGGTAGGTGTTACTTGGGGCCATTAATCCTCGTTGTAGGACTGAGGGACATGAGTGATAGATCTATTTGGGTGTAGCGAGCCCCACACTCCTGAGTCCGCCGAGTGGACCATGAGGTGACTATGTGCCCGACGCACAAATCTGTCATTTCTGACGACGACATCGATCTGTTTGAGGAGGATCCGCCTGAGGCTGACTATGAGGGCGGGGCCCCTATTGGTGCTGACGTTATTCTTCCCATCGCTGAGGCCCATGTAGAGGAGCTTCCTGTTGGTTCGCCTGTCCCGGACTCATTGGAGTCTGTGGCATCTGCATCTTCGCACGACCATGGTGTGCAGTCTCACTCTTCTGACCCTGACATGGCGATGTCAGCTGCACCCGGTCCATCGCACGAGTTCGAGTTCGACCACGAGATCGATGACGCTTTTGAGCCGATCTTTCCCCCTGACTTCGACCCTGACCGCGATATTGAGTTTATTCACATGGATCAGCCCCTAGAGGCGCCCGTAGATCCTATTGATCCTTTGCTTGACATCCCTGCTGATTTCGATATGGATCTTGTTTACCCGGAGCCTGTTGTGGCCCCAGAGCCTGTAGTTGCTCCTGACCCTGCATTAGAGCATGACCCTGTACATGATGATGCACCAGCCGCTGCACCTCTTGTTGGTGATATACTCGCTGTTGATCTTCTCGCTGTTGCTCCACCCTTGATAGATGATCCTGTTGTTGAGGCACCATTTCCTGATCCCGTGCCGGTACTGTTTGACCGTGCACCTTTTGCTACTCATATAGATCCACGTTACGCCGACACCCGTAACAGGTGGATCGATGACGATGATGATTACCCACCATTTGTGTTACCTGTTACACCTCCAGTAGTACCTGTTTCTGTACCCACTGATGTTCCACTATCTCACCCACACACGACAGATGTCCATCGTACCGATCTAACGATTACCTTTCTCCAGGACATCCCTCTACCGCGTCCTGGGGAGGGTTCATCGCGACAACCTTTTGGTCATGTACCATTCATGTCAGGAGACAGCCAGTTTATACCACACATTTCTCATCCTACTTTTTTTCCACCTGTGCTGCCATCATCCTTACCATTCACACCTCAGTTTCTTTCTATTGCACCACCTACTGCACCATCTTTTATACTGTCTAGCGAGCCATTTTTATGGACTACGCCCCCTATCATGCCACTGTCTGATCCATACCACCCATACCATGTGGGGTACTCTGCGGAGGACACCCTCACTTCCTTGATGATACAGCAGGATGCATTGACGCGTCGTATTCAGGATTTGGAGAGAGCTCCACATCCATCTTGTCATTGTCAGACCCCATTTGCAGCACCACACACTCCTCGTCCACTTTCCCCCGATTCAGACGCTCGCTTTTGGACTTCTGAGCAGCAGATAGCATATTTGTTGCGCGCCTTTTGTGCCTTAGAGGAGGACTGGTTACACATGCGTCGTTTACTTTTCTCTCATTCCCCTCCTCCTCCTCCACCGCCATCAGCATAGGCATATTTTTGGTTTTATGCATGTCGATATTTTGGTGAGAAGGTCGCTATTGAGCCAGCTTACGAAGCCTTTTGAGAGATCACACTTTTTGTATATGACAGGTGTAGACAGATTTGTACTTTTGGGGGTGATGTAGCCCCACGATCTTACTTTGACATGTGATGTACTATTAAACTTGTAAAACACTGTTGTGGTCATGATTAATGAAAAGCTCAATGGCAACATTCTCACTACGTGCTTTGTTGGGTTATACGTTTTAATTTATAACATGAGATGTTATGTGTGGATGAACGTTACTGTATATGTATAATTATCATACTTACTATGACCTGACCTATATGATCATCTTTTCGAAGATGCCTCCAAGACGTGATGTACGCATGCCCACTACAGAGGTGGAACTCCAAGGGATCATTGCTGCAGCCATAGCTCAATATGCAGCCTCCCAAGGAGGAATAAGCGGGAGCCATTCAAGCAACAACGGCAATAACAATCCACCCCATGGTAATGTCAAGTGGCTTGAGACATATTACCATACATTTGGATTTTTATAGCACGTCCGCTAATACCATTGGTAAATTTTAACGTATGTGCAGGGTGCACCTACAAGCAGTTTCTCGAATGTAAGCCCGTGAATTTCGACGGCACAGGAGGTGCCGTTGCGTTTGTTAGGTGGGCTGAAAAGACAGACTCTGTCCTACGAATGAGCAAATGCGCTCCTGAGCAACAAGTGACCTACATCTTAGGGCTGTTTCTGGATGGAGCCCTATCGTGGTGGAATTTGCAAGTGCAAACTTTAGGAGAAGCTGCTGCTTA
>JARYGA010016399.1:0-38852 GCA_030545235.1 Helianthus tuberosus
ATTTAAGAGATATACAGTCAAGAAAATCAAGGGCAATGGCGATATATATGCGGATTAGACACCAAAAAAAAAACACTCAACAAATGGCTACAATTTAAGGAATGTGTTTTGTGACGGCATCAGATTCCCAATTGATGGAGAAAGGTCTGGTGGCAAGAAAAGTTGTTTCTCGGAGGTTGTCAAATGTTTTCGCTCGACGATTCCATTCCTGGGTGGTTGGTTTGGACCATGTTCCTGTAACTCGAATCCTAGCCCGGTATATCCCATTTTAATTTTACACCATTGTGAACCTTACGCCTTTTTTACTCTCTGATCGAGGTTCTCAGCATTGAAAAATCTTCGTAAACTAAATCACACGTGTATATGTTGATATTTAAGATATATACAGTCAAGAAAATCAAGGGCGATGGTGATATATATGCGGATTAGACACAAAAAAAAACACTTAACAAATGGCTACAATTTAAGGAATGTGTTTAGTGACGGCATCAGATTCCTAATTGATGGAGAAAGGTCTGGTGGCAAGAAAAGCTGCTTCTAGGAGGTTGTCAAGTGTTTTCGATCGATGATTCCATTCTTGGGTGGTTGGTTTGGCCATTCTTCCTGTAACTCAAATCGTAGCCCGGTATATCCTATTATAATTTTACACCATTGTGAACCTTACGCCTTTTTTACTCTCTGATCGAGGTTCTCGGCATTGAAAAATCTTCGTAAACTAAATCACACGTGCATATGTTGATATTTAAGAGATATACAGTCAAGAAAATCAAGGGAAATGGTGATATATATGCGGATTAGACACCAAAAAAAGCACTCAACAAATGGCTACAATTTAAGGAATGTGTTTACTGACGGCATCAGATTCCTAATTGATGGAGAAAGGTCTGGTGGCAAGAAAAGCTGCTTCTAGGAGGTTGTCAAGTACTTTTGCTCGACGATTCCATTCTTGGGTGGTTAGTTTGGCGCTTTTTCATTTAACTCGAATCCTAGCCGGTATATCCCATTTTAATTTTACACCATTGTGAACCTTACGCCTTTTTTTACTATCTGATCGAGGTTCTCGGCATTGAAAAATCTTCGTAAACTAAATCACACGTGTATATGTTGATATTTAAGAGATATAAAGTCAAGAAAATCAAGGGCAATGGTGATATATATGCGGATTAGACACCAAAAAAATCACTCAACAAATGGCTACAATTTAAAGAATGTGTTTAGTGACGGCATCAGATTCCCAATTGATAGAGAAAGGTCTGGTGGCAAGAAAAGCTGCTTCTAGGAGGTTGTCAAATGTTTTCGCTCGACGATTCCATTCTTGGGTGGTTGGTTTGGACCTTGTTGCTGTAACTCGAATCCTAGCCCGGTATATCCCATTTTAATTTTACACCATTGTGAACTTTACGCATTTTTTACTCTCTGATCGAGGTTCTCGGCATTGAAAAATATTCGTAAACTAAATCACACGTGTATATGTTGATATTTAAGAGATATACAGTCAAGAAAATCAAGGGCAATGGTGATATATATGCGGATTAGACACAAAAAAAAACACTCAATAAATGGCTACAATTTAAGGAATGTGTTTAGTGACGGCATCAGATTCCTAATTGATGGAGAAAGGTCTGATGGCAAGAAAAGCAGCTTCTTGGAGGTTGTCAAGTGCTTTCACTCGCTAATTCCATTCTTGGGTGGTTGGTTTGGACCTTGTTTCTGTAACTCAAATCGTAGCCCGGTATATCCCATTATAATTTTACACCATTGTGAACCTTACGCCTTTTTTACTCTCTGATCGAGGTTCTCGGCATTGAAAAATCTTCGTAAACTAAATCACACGTGTATATGTTGATATTTAAGAGATATACAGTCAAGAAAATCAAGGGCAATGGCGATATATATGCGGATTAGACACAAAAAAAAAAACACTCAACAAATGGCTACAATTTAAGGAATGTGTTTTGTGACGGCATCAGATTCCCAATTGATGGAGAAAGGTCTGGTGGCAAGAAAAGTTGTTTCTCGGAGGTTGTCAAATGTTTTCGCTCGACGATTCCATTCCTGGGTGGTTGGTTTGGACCATGTTCCTGTAACTCGAATCCTAGCCCGGTATATCCCATTTTAATTTTACACCATTGTGAACCTTACGCCTTTTTTACTCTCTGATCGAGGTTCTCAGCATTGAAAAATCTTCGTAAACTAAATCACACGTGTATATGTTGATATTTAAGATATATACAGTCAAGAAAATCAAGGGCGATGGTGATATATATGCGGATTAGACACAAAAAAAACACTTAACAAATGGCTACAATTTAAGGAATGTGTTTAGTGACGGCATCAGATTCCTAATTGATGGAGAAAGGTCTGGTGGCAAGAAAAGCTGCTTCTAGGAGGTTGTCAAGTGTTTTCGATCGATGATTCCATTCTTGGGTGGTTGGTTTGGCCATTCTTCCTGTAACTCAAATCGTAGCCCGGTATATCCTATTATAATTTTACACCATTGTGAACCTTACGCCTTTTTTACTCTCTGATCGAGGTTCTCGGCATTGAAAAATCTTCGTAAACTAAATCACACGTGCATATGTTGATATTTAAGAGATATACAGTCAAGAAAATCAAGGGAAATGGTGATATATATGCGGATTAGACACCAAAAAAAGCACTCAACAAATGGCTACAATTTAAGGAATGTGTTTACTGACGGCATCAGATTCCTAATTGATGGAGAAAGGTCTGGTGGCAAGAAAAGCTGCTTCTAGGAGGTTGTCAAGTACTTTTGCTCGACGATTCCATTCTTGGGTGGTTAGTTTGGCCCTTTTTAATGTAACTCGAATCCTAGCCCGGTATATCTCATTTTAATTTTACACCATTGTGAACCTTACGCCTTTTTTTACTCTCTGATCGAGGTTCTCGGCATTGAAAAATCTTCGTAAACTAAATCACACGTGTATATGTTGATATTTAAGAGATATAAAGTCAAGAAAATCAAGGGCAATGGTGATATATATGCGGATTAGACACCAAAAAAATCAGTCAACAAATGGCTACAATTTAAAGAATGTGTTTAGTGACGGCATCAGATTCCCAATTGATGGAGAAAGGTCTGGTGGCAAGAAAAGCTGCTTCTAGGAGGTTGTCAAATGTTTTCGCTCGACGATTCCATTCTTGGGTGGTTGGTTTGGACCTTGTTGCTGTAACTCGAATCCTAGCCCGGTATATCCCATTTTAATTTTACACCATTGTGAACCTTACGCATTTTTTACTCTCTAATCGAGGTTCTCGGCATTGAAAAATCTTCGCAAACTAAATCACACGTGTATATGTTGATATTTAAGAGATATACAGTCAAGAAAATCAAGGGCAATGGTGATATATATGCGGATTAGACACAAAAAAAAACACTCAATAAATGGCTACAATTTAAGGAATGTGTTTAGTGACGGCATCAGATTCCTAATTGATGGAGAAAGGTCTGATGGCAAGAAAAGCAGCTTCTTGGAGGTTGTCAAGTGCTTTCACTCGCTAATTCCATTCTTGGGTGGTTGGTTTGGACCTTGTTTCTGTAACTCAAATCGTAGCCCGGTATATCCCATTATAATTTTACACCATTGTGAACCTTACGCCTTTTTTACTCTCTGATCGAGGTTCTCGGCATTGAAAAATCTTCGTAAACTAAATCACACGTGTATATGTTGATATTTAAGAGATATACAGTCAAGAAAATCATGGGCAATGGCGATATATATGCGGATTAGACACCAAAAAAAACACTCAACAAATGGCTACAATTTAAGGAATGTGTTTTGTGACGGCATCAGATTCCCAATTGATGGAGAAAGGTCTGGTGGCAAGAAAAGTTGTTTCTCGGAGGTTGTCAAATGTTTTCGCTCGACGATTCCATTCCTGGGTGGTTGGTTTGGACCATGTTCCTGTAACTCGAATCCTAGCCCGGTATATCCCATTTTAATTTTACACCATTGTGAACCTTACGCCTTTTTTACTCTCTGATCGAGGTTCTCAGCATTGAAAAATCTTCGTAAACTAAACCACACATGTATATGTTGATATTTAAGATATATACAGTCAAGAAAATCAAGGGCGATGGTGATATATATGCGGATTAGACACAAAAAAAACACTCAACAAATGGCTAAAATTTAAGGAATGTGTTTAGTGACGGCATCAGATTCCTAATTGATGGAAAAAGGTCTGGTGGCAAGAAAAGCTGCTTCTAGGAGGTTGTCAAGTGTTTTCATTCGATGATTCCATTCTTGGGTGGTTGGTTTGGCCATTCTTCCTGTAACTCAAATCGTAGCCCGGTATATCCTATTATAATTTTACACCATTGTGAACCTTACGCCTTTTTTACTCTCTGATCGAGGTTCTCGGCATTGAAAAATCTTCGTAAACTAAATCACACGTGCATATGTTGATATTTAAGAGATATACAGTCAAGAAAATCAAGGGAAATGGTGATATATATGCGGATTAGACACCAAAAAAAGCACTCAACAAATGGCTACAATTTAAGGAATGTGTTTACTGACGGCATCAGATTCCTAATTGATGGAGAAAGGTCTGGTGGCAAGAAAAGCTGCTTCTAGGAGGTTGTCAAGTACTTTTGCTCGACGATTCCATTCTTGGGTGGTTAGTTTGGCCCTTTTTAATGTAACTCGAATCCTAGCCCGGTATATCCCATTTTAATTTTACACCATTGTGAACCTTACGCCTTTTTTTACTCTTTGATCGAGGTTCTCGGCATTGAAAAATCTTCGTAAACTAAATCACACGTGTATATGTTGATATTTAAGAGATATAAAGTCAAGAAAATCAAGGGCAATGGTGATATATATGCGGATTAGACACCAAAAAAATCACTCAACAAATGGCTACAATTTAAAGAATGTGTTTAGTGACGGCATCAGATTCCCAATTGATGGAGAAAGGTCTGGTGGCAAGAAAAGCTGCTTCTAGGAGGTTGTCAAATGTTTTCGCTCGACGATTCCATTCTTGGGTGGTTGGTTTGGACCTTGCTCCTGTAACTCGAATCCTAGCCCGGTATATCCCATTTTAATTTTACACCATTGTGAACCTTACGCATTTTTTACTCTCTAATCGAGGTTCTCGGCATTGAAAAATCTTCGCAAACTAAATCACACGTGTATATGTTGATATTTAAGAGATATACAGTCAAGAAAATCAAGGGCAATGGTGATATATATGCGGATTAGACACAAAAAAAACACTCAATAAATGGCTACAATTTAAGGAATGTGTTTAGTGACGGCATCAGATTCCTAATTGATGGAGAAAGGTCTGATGGCAAGAAAAGCAGCTTCTTGGAGGTTGTCAAGTGCTTTCACTCGCTAATTCCATTCTTGGGTGGTTGGTTTGGACCTTGTTTCTGTAACTCAAATCGTAGCCCGGTATATCCCATTATAATTTTACACCATTGTGAACCTTACGCATTTTTTACTCTCTGATCGAGGTTCTCGGCATTGAAAAATCTTCGTAAACTAAATCACACGTGTATATGTTGATATTTAATAGATATACAGTAAAAAAATCAAGGGCAATCGTGATATATATGCGGATTAGACACAAAAAAAAACACTTAACAAATGGCTACAATTTAAGGAATGTGTTTAGTGACGGCATCAGATTCCTAATTGATTGAGAAAGGTCTGGTGGCAAGAAAAACTGCTTCTAGGAGGTTGTCAAGTGTTTTCGCTCGACGATTCCATTCTTGGGTGGTTGGTTTGGCCCTTGTTCATGTAACTCGAATCCTAGCCCGTTATATCCCATTTTAATTTTACACCGTTGTGAACCTTACGCCTTTTTTACTCTCTGATCGAGGTTCTCAGCATTGAAAAATCTTTGTAAACTAAATCACACGTGTATATGTTGATATTTAAGAGATATACATTCAAGAAAATCAAGGGCAATGGTGATATATATGCGAATTAGACACCAAAAAAAAATCACTCAACAAATGGCTACAATTTAAGGAATGTGTTTACTGACGGCATCAGATTCCTAATTGATGGAGAAAGGTCTGGTGGCAAGAAAAGCTGGTTCTAGGAGGTTGTCAAGAGTTTTCGCTCGACGATTCCATTCTTGGATGGTTAGTTTGGCCCTTGTTCATGTAACTCAAATCCTAGCCCGGTATATCCCATTTTAATTTTACACCATTGTGAACCTTACGCCTTTTTTACTCTCTGATCGAGGTTCTCAGCATTGAAAAATCTTCGTAAACTAAATCACACGTGTATATGTTGATATTTAAGAGATATAAAGTTAATAAAATCAAGGGCAATGGTGATATATATGCGGATGAGACACCAAAAAAATCACCTAACAAATGGCTACTATTTAAGGAATGTGTTTATTGACGACATCAGATTCCTAACTGATGGAGAAAGTTTTGGTGGCAAGAAAAGCTGCTTCTAGGAGGTTGTCAAGTGTTTTCGCTCAACGATTCCATTCTTGGGTGGTTGGTTTGGCCCTTGTTCCTGTAACTCGAATCCTAGCCCGGTATATCCCATTTTAATTTTACACCATTATGAACCTTACGCCTTCTTTACTCTCTGATCGAGGTTCTCGGGTTTGAAAAATCTTCGTAAACTAAGTCACACGTGAATATGTTGATATTTAAGAGATATACAGTCAAGAAAATCAAGGGCAATGGTGATATATATGCGGATTTGACACCAAAAAAAACACTCAACAAATGGCTACAATTTAAGGAATGTGTTTAGTTACGGCATCAGATTCCCAATTGATGGAGAAAGGTATGGTGGCAAGAAAAGCTGCTTCTAGAAGGTTGTCAAATGTTTTCGTTCGACGATTCCGTTCTTGGTTGGTTGGTTTGGACCTTGTTCCTGTAACTCGAATCCTAGCCCGGTATATCCCATTTTAATTTTACACCATTGTGAACCTTACGCCTTTTTTACTCTCTGATCGAGGTTCTAGGCATTGAAAAATCTTCGTAAACTAAATCACACGTGTATATGTTGATATTTAAGAGATATACAGTCAAGAAAATCAAGGGCAATGGTGATATATATGCGGATTAGACACAAAAAAAACACTCAACAAATGCCTACAATTTAAGGAATGTGTTTAGTGACGGCATCAGATTCCTAATTGATGGAGAAAGGTCTGATGGCTAGAAAAGCTGCTTCTAGGAGGTTGTCAAGTGTTTTGGCTCGATGATTCCATTCTTGGGTGGTTGGTTTGGCCCTTGTTCCTGTAACTCGAATCGTAGCCCGATATATCCCATTATAATTTTACACCATTGTGAACCTTACGCCTTTTTTACTCTCTGATCGAGGTTCTCGTCATTGAAAAATCTTCGTAAACTAAATCACACGTACATATGTTGATATTTAAGAGATATACAGTCAAGAAAATCAAGGGCAATGGTGATATATATGCGGATTAGACACAAAAAAAGCACTCAACAAATGGGTACAATTTAAGGAATGTGTTTACTGACGGCATCAGATTCCTAATTGATGGAGAAAGTTCTGGTGGCAAGAAAAGCTGCTTCTAGGAGGTTGTCAAGTGCTTTCGCTCTACGATTCCATTCTTGGGTGGTTAGTTTGGACCTTGTTCCTGTAACTCGAATCCAAGCCCGGTATATCCCATTTTAATTTTACACCATTGTGAACCTTACGCCTTTTTTACTCTCTAATCGAGGTTCTCGGCATTGAAAAATCTTCGCAAACTAAATCACACGTGTATATGTTGATATTTAAGTGATATACAGTGAAGAAAATCATGGGCAATGGTGATATATATGCGGATTAGACACAAAAAAAACACTCAATAAATGACTACAATTTAATGAATCTGTTTAGTGACGGCATCAGATTCCTAATTGATGGAGAAAGGTCCGGTGGCAAGAAAAGCTGCTTCTAGGAGGTTGGCAAGTGCTTTCGCTCGACGATTCCATTCTTGGGTGGTTAGTTTGGCCCTTGTTCATGTAACTCGAATCCTAGCCCGGTATATCCCATTTTAATTTTACACCATTGTGAACCTTACGCCTTTTTTACTCTCTGATCGAGGTTCTCGGCATTGAAAAATCTTCGTAAACTAAATCACAAATGTATATGTTGATATTTAAGAAATATACAGTCAAGAAAATCAAGGGCAATGGTGATATATATGCGGATTAGACACAAAAAAAACACTCAACAAGTGGCTACAATTTAAGGAATGTGTTTAGTGACGGCATCAGATTCCTAATTGATGGAGAAAGGTCTGATGGCTAGAAAAGCTGCTTCTAGGAGGTTGTCAAGTGTTTTGGCTCGATGGTTCCATTCTTGGGTGGTTGGTTTGGCCCTTGTTCCTGTAACTCGAATCGTAGCCCGGTATATCCCATTATAATTTTACACCATTGTGAACCTTACGCCTTTTTTACTCTCTGATCGAGGTTCTCGTCATTGAAAAATCTTCGTAAACTAAATCACACGTGCATATGTTGATATTTAAGAGATATACAGTCAAGAAAATCAAGGGCAATGGTGATATATATGCGGATTAGACACCAAAAAAAAACATTCAATAAATGGCTACAATTTAAGGAATGTGTTTAGTGACGGCATCATATTCCTAATTGATGAAGAAAGGTCTGGTGGCAAGAAAAGCTGCTTCTAGGAGGTTGTCAAGTATTTTCGCTCGACGATTCCATTCTTGGGTGGTTGGTTTGGCCCTTGTTCATGTAACTCGAATCCTAGCCCGGTATATCCCATATTAATTTCACACCATTGTGAACCTTACGCCTTTTTTACTCTCTGGTCGAGGTTCTCGGAATTGAAAAATCTTCGTAAACTAAATCACACGTGTATATGTTGATATTTAAGAGATATACAGTCAAGAAAATCAAGGGCAATGGTGATATATATGCGGATTAGACACAAAAAAAAATCACTCAACAAATGGCTACAATTTTAGGAATGTGTTTAGTGATGGCATCAGATTCCTAATTGTTGGAGAAACGTCTGGTGGCAAGAAAAGCTGCTTCTAGGACGTTGTCAACTGTTTTCGCTCAACGATTCCATTCTTGGGTGGTTGGTTAGGCCCTTATTCCTGTAACTCGAATCCTAGCCCGGTATATCCTACTTTAATTTTACACCATTGTGAACCTTACGCCTTCTTTACTCTCTGATCGAGGGTCTCGGCATTGTAAAATCTAAGTAAACTAAATCACACGTGAATATGTTGATATTTAAGCGATATACAGTCAAGAAAATCATGGGCAATGGTGATATATATTCGGATTAGACACCAATAAAAAACACTCAACAAATGGCTACAATTTAAGGAATGTGTTTTGTGACGGCATCAGATTCCCACTTGATGGAGAAAGGTCTGGTGGCAAGAAAAGCTGCTTCTTGGAGGTTGTCAAATGTTTTCGCTCGATGATTCCATTCTTGGGTGGTCGGTTTGGACCTTGTTCCTGTAACTCGAATCCTAGCCCGGTATATCCAATTTTAATTTTACACCATTGTGAACCTTACGCCTTTTTTACTCTCTGATCGAGGTTCTCATCATTGAAAAATCTTCGTAAACTAAATCACACGTGTATATGTTGATATTTAAAAGATATACAGTCAAGAAAATCAAGGGCAATGGTGATATATATGCGGATTAGACACAAAAAAAACACTAAACAAATGGCTACAATTTAAGGAATGTGTTTAGTGACGGCATCATATTCCTAATTGATGGAGAAAGGTTTGGTGGCAAGAAAAGTTGCTTCTAGGAGGTTCTCAAGTGTTTTCGATCGATGATTCCATTCTTGGGTGGTTGGTTTGGCCCTTGTTCCTGTAACTCGAATCGTAGCCCGATATATCCTATTATAATTTTACACCATTGTGAACCTTACGCCTTTTTTACTCTCTGATCGAGGTTCTCGGCATTGAAAAATCTTCGTAAACTAAATCACACGTGCATATGTTGATATTTAAGAGATATACAGTCAAGAAAATCAAGGGCAGTGGTGATATATATGCGGATTAGACCCAAAAAAAAAACACTCAACAAATGGCTACAATTTAAGGAATGTGTTTACTGACGGCATCAGATTCCTAATTGATGGAGAAAGGTCTGGTGGCAAGAAAAGCTGCTTATAGGAGGTTGGCAAGTGCTTTCGCTTGACGATTCCATTCTTGGGTGGTTAGTTTGGCCCTTGTTCATGTAACTCGAATCCTAGCCCGGTATATCCCATTTTAATTTTACACCATTGTGAACCTTACGCCTTTTTTACTCTCTGATCGAGGTTCTCGGCATTGAAAAATCTTCGTAAACTAAATCACACGTGTATATGTTGATATTTAAGAGATATAAAGTCAAGAAATTCAAGGGCAATGGTGATATATATGCAGATTAGACACCAAAAAAAATAACTCAACAAATGGCTACAATTTAAGGAATGTGTTTAGTGACGGCATCAGATTCCTAATTGATGGAGAAATGTTTGGTGGCAAGAAAAGCTGCTTCTAGGAGGTTATCAAGTGTTTTCGCTCAACGATTCCATTCTTGGGTGGTTGGTTTGGCCCTTGTTCCTGTAACTCGAATCCTAGCCCGGTATATCATACTTAAATTTTACACCATTGTGAACCTTACGCCTTCTTTACTCTCTGATCGAGGTTCTCGGGTTTGAAAAATCTTCGTAAACTAAATCACACGTGAATATGTTGATATTTAAGAGATATACAGTCAAGAAAATCAAGGGCACTGGTGATATATATGCTGATTAGACACCAAAAAAAACACTCAACAAATGGCTACAATTTAAGAAATGTGTTTAGTAACGGCATCAGATTCCCAATTGATGGAGAAAGGTCTGGTGGCTAGAAAAGCTGCTTCTAGGAGGTTGTAAGTGTTTTGGCTCGATGGTTCCATTCTTGGGTGGTTGGTTTGGCCCTTGTTCATGTAACTCGAATCCTAGCCCGGTATATCCCATATTAATTTCACACCATTGTGAACCTTACGCCTTTTTTACTCTCTGGTCGAGGTTCTCGGAATTGAAAAATCTTCGTAAACTAAATCACACGTGTATATGTTGATATTTAAGAGATATACAGTCAAGAAAATCAAGGGCAATGGTGATATATATGCGGATTAGACACAAAAAAAAATCACTCTACAAATGGCTACAATTTTAGGAATGTGTTTAGTGACGGCATCAGATTCCTAATTGTTGGAGAAACGTCTGGTGGCAAGAAAAGCTGCTTCTAGGAGGTTGTCAAGTGTTTTCGCTCGATGATTCCATTCTTGGGTGGTTGGTTTGGCCCTTGTTCCAGTAACTCGAATCGTAGCCCGGTATATCCCATTATAATTTTACACCATTGTGAACCTTACACCTTTTTTACTCTCTAATCGAGGTTCTCGGCATTGAAAAATCTTCGTAAACTAAATCACACGTGCATATTTTGATATTAAGAGATATACAGTCAAGAAAATCAAGGGCAATGGTGATATATATGCGGATTAGACACAAAAAAAAACACTCAACAAATGGCTAGAATTTAAGGAATGTGTTTAGTGACGACATCAGATTCCTAATTGATGGAGAAAGGTCTGGTGGCAAGAAAAGCTGCTTCTAGGAGGTTGTCAAATATTTTCGCTCGACGATTCCATTCTTGGGTGGTTGGTTTGGACCTTGTTCCTGTAACTCGAATCCTAGCCCGGTATATCCTATTTTAATTTTACACCATTGTGAACCTTTCGCCTTTTTTACTCTCTGGTCGAGTTTCTCGGCATTGAAAAATCTTCGTAAACTAAATCACACGTGTATATGTTGATATTTAAGAGATATACAGTCAAAAAAATCAAGGGAAATGGTGATATATATGCGGATTAGACACAAAAAAAAACACTCAACAAATGGCTACAATTTAAGGAATGTGTTTAGTGACGGCATCAGATTCCTAATTGATGGAGAAAGGTCTGGTGGCAAGAAAAGCTGCTTCTAGGAGGTTGTCAAGTGTTTTCGCTCAATGATTCCATTCTTGGGTGGTTGGTTTTGCCCTTGTTCCTGTAACTCGAATCATAGCCCGGTATATCCCATTATAATTTTACACCATTGTGAACCTTACGCCTTTTTTACTCTTTGATAGAGGTTCTCGGCATTGAAAAATCTTCGTAAACTAAATCACACGTGTATATGTTGATATTTAAGAGATATACAGTCAAGAAAATCAAGGGTAATGGTGATATATATGCGGATTGGACACAAAAAAAAAACACTCAACAAATGGCTACAATTTAAGGAATGTGTTTAGTGACGGCATCAGATTCCTAATTGATGGAGAAAGGTCTGGGGGCAAGAAAAACTGCTTCTAGGAGGTTGTCAAGTGTTTTCGCTCGACGATTCCATTCTTGGGTGGTTGGTTTGGCCCTTGTTCCTATAACTCGAATCCTAGCCCGGTATATCCCATTTTAATTTTACACCATTGTGAACCTTACGCCTTTTTTACTCTCTGATCGAGGTTCTCGGCATTGAAAAATCTTCATAAACTAAATTACACGTGTATATGTTGACATTTAAGAGATATACGGTCAAGAAAAGCAAGGGCAATGGTGATATATATGCATATTAGACACCAAAAAAAAATACTCAACAAATGGCTACAATTTAAGGAATGTGTTTAGTGACGGCATCAGATTCCTAATTGATGGAGAAAGGTCTGGTGGCTAGAAAAGCTGCTTCTAGGAGGTTGTCAAGTGTTTTCGCTCGACGATTCCATTCTTGGATGGTTGGTTTGGCCCTTGTTCCTGTAACTCGAATCCTAGCCTGGTATATCCCATTTTAATCTTACACCGTTGTTGTCGCAACCCCCTTTCCCTTATATGTCCCGGGAACGGGCGGACGCGAACTCAGTAGTGGTGGTATCAGTTATTTAATCTTGCAGCGGAATTTACATCTGGACCGTAGTTAGGAAATGTTTATCATAGTAAAACCACCTCATTTAATATTAATAATCACATGGTTAAAACCCAAGTTTCTTATTTTTTTTTGAACGGCCAACTAAATCACCGGATAAACATCCTGGGATGCCCTCAATCGAGCAAATGCATCCCCTCCTCCATAACGGTCAGAGTTGGATGCATACCCGAGCCACCAAACCACCAGTTCCGGGGAAAACCCGCCGCCCGAAGGCCCACTGCGGTAAAACCCGGTTCGGCTCGGTTTCAAACTGGCGACCTCTAGAGAGGCCTAGTTCTAAACTTCATTGCCACCACCAATGTCCTTTAAAGTGATGCTAGTGAGAGTTGAACTTGGGACCTCAAAGAGAGAAACCAAGTGAATAACCACTAGACCAACTTGTCAGGACAAGTTTCTTATTACAATATGATTTATAGGGATAAACCCTATATTATTGAATTTAAAACATCGTTTATTAGGTAACTTTTATAGCCACATTTTCCCCCAAGCCTTCAGTGCTCTTCAGCTGGCTTTTTACTAATTGGCTATCACATTGGATTACCTGAAACACGTTTTAAAAACATTTGTCAGTGGAAAATACTGGTGAGTGAATCCCAGTTTAATCAAGTTCAAATAAAAGTCACAGTGAACAGTATTGAGAGCGATCACATTGTTTATGTCTACACAATTACTCCATTAGTACTGTCAACCCTGACTTGTGGGTCATATTACCCATTGGCTAACTCATTGTCCAATGGTAACGTATTGTCATCCCGACTTACTACTCACAGTGTAGTAAATTTTGTATACAAAACCCCAACATACCGGTAGTAATTGAAGAACTACAAAGACTCAATCACCGCTTAATCATATTGTAAAATAATTAAGGTTTTGTAAAATATTCCAAAAAATTTAACAAAAATAGGATAAACTCACATTGCTATCTTAGACTTCGCGTAAGGGTTTCCTGGGTATAATCTATAATTTATACAAATGTACATTGGTTAATATCATAACCCTTTGAAAATATTAATGATACCCTCCCCGAGACGGCATTCCAACAACTACGTCGGGCAGAACCACGACAGTTGTTACGGAACCCTAAATCAATCGGGCAGCGTAACTATTACGAAACTGGGGTTATAATACTTACAACGGAGCAGAACCTCGCTAATTAGGGGTATAATACCCGATTATTATAACTTTTCTACAGAAATTGTGATTCGAGATTGAAATTGTGAGCGAACTGAAATGAGATCCGATGCCATCTATTTATACTTGCTGAAATCGACTCTCAGGCGGCCCGCGTAAGGTAAGGCAAAGGCTTACGTGGCCCGCGTCAACACCTGGTTAACATGTAGCTTAGCTGGGTTAGCTTGTAGGTCCGCCACGATGTCGACACGTGTCAGCTCAGGGCTGCGCCACCATTTCGATCTCATGCGGCCTGCGTTAACTTAGACGGGGTCTTACGCGGCCCGCTTGGACTTAAGAAATAAGACGGAATTAGGTTCTCACCTTCATACCGCCCGCGTAAATAGTTGGGGTGGGTCTACGCGGCCAGCCTCAGCTTTTATAATTATTGTTTTTAATTTATTTTAAATACTATAACATAATTTGGGCTCGGTTTTCATACACGGGGTGTATTTAAAGACATATAAGGTTACTTTAAGATATAATAGGGTGTCGGAAATATTATGAAGATGTCTGTTTTACCGAGAGTTGTTACATTCTCCCCACCTTGTTTTATAGCTCGTCCTCGAGATCTACTGAAATAAATACGGATATTTCTTTTGCATTTCCGATTCAAGCTCCCATGTGTACTCTGGTCCTCTTTTGGAGTCCCACTTCACTTCACTTCACTTTGACTAGAACTAGTCTCTTGTGTTTGAGATTCTTGACTTTCCTGTCTTCAATTTGTAGAGGTCTTTCTACAAACTTAAGTTGTTCATTTACCTCTATATCCTTAAGAGGTATTATTAGAGATTCATCTGCTAAACACTTTTTGAGATTAGATACATGAAACACGTCATGTACACCTGCCATTTCCTCTGGCAGTTGTAGCTGATAGGCTACAGGTCCTATTCTTCTAATAATCTCAAAAGGTCCAATATACCTGGGACTTAGATTTCCTCTTTTGATGAATCTTACCACTCCTTTCCAAGGAGAGACTTTTAATAATACTTTATCTCCTACTTGAAACTCCAATGGCTTGCGTTGGTTATCGGCATAACTCTTTTGTCGATCACGTGCTGCTTTCAGTCGTTCCTTGACTTGAATAATATTATCAGTCGTTTCTTGCACTATCTCAGGTCCAGATAGTTGTTTTTCCCCAATTTCTTCCCAACAGATTGGGGTTCGACACTTTCGTCCATAAAGTGCTTCGAATGGTGCAGCATTGATACTTGTGTGATAACTATTATTATAAGAAAATTCTATTAAAGGTAAGTGATCGTCCCAATTACCTTCGAAATCAATTACACAAGCTCTAAGCATATCTTCCATTGTTTGAATTGTTCTTTCGCTTTGTCCGTCCGTTTGAGGATGATAAGCTGTGCTCAATTTTAACTTGGTTCCCATTGCTTTTTGGAAACTTGACCAAAAATGAGAGGTAAATCGACTATCCCTATCAGAAACAATTGATAAAGGAATTCCATGTAAAGAAATAATTTAATTTACATATAATTTAGCTAATTGTTCCATACTGAAAGTTTCTTTCATGGGTAGGAAATGAGCTGACTTGGTTAGCCTATCTACAATCACCCAGATTGTATCATTTCCTTTCTTTGTTTTGGGTAATTTAGTAACAAAATCCATTGTTATCAATTCCCATTTCCACACTGGCATTTCTAATTGTTGCAATAAACCGGAGGGCTTCTGGTGTTCAGCCTTAACTTGTGAACAGGTTAAACATTTAGAAATATAGGCTGCTATGTCTATCTTCATTCCTATCCACCAGAAATTTTTCCTTAAATCCTGGTACATTTTATCACTTCCTGGATGCATCGTATATTTAGACTTATGGGCCTCTTCTAAAATATGATGACATAGGTTTCCTAATTTAGGTATCCACATTCTCTTTTCATGGAATCTCCAAATTCCATCTGTTCCTTGTTTTAATTCCTTCAGCATACCTTTTAATTTTTCAGAATCATCCTTGATTACTGATTCTTGTGCTTCTCTTATTTGATCATTTAAATCTACTTATAGATTTAATTTGAGAGAACGTACCCTTTTTGGTTTTTCATGATACTTTCGGCTTAAAGCATCTGCCACTACATTTGCTTTTCCTTCATGATACTGGATATCACAATCATAATCACAGAGCATCTCCATCCAACGTCTTTGTCTCATATTCAATTCCTTTTGCTTGAAAATATATCTTAGACTCTTATGATCAGTGAATATGGTAAACTTACTACCTTAAAGGTAATGTCTCCAAATTTTAAGAGCAAAAATTATAGCTCCTAACTCTAAATCATGGGTTGAATAATTCTCTTCATGATTCTTAAGTTGTCTAGATGCGTAAGCTATAACCTTTTGTCTTTGCATCAATACACATCCATAACCTAATTTGGAAGCATCACAATAAACAACAAAGTCTTCAGTTCCTTCTGGTAACGCTAATATGGGTGTATGGGTTAATCTTTGCTTAAGGATTCTAAAGGCTTCTTCTTGTTTTAATCCCCATTCAAACTTAACAGATTTACAGGTTAGCTTGGTTAAGGGAATAGCTATTCTAGAAAAATCTTGAATAAATCTTCTATAATAACCGGCCAATCCTAAGAAACTTCTAACCTCGGTTGGTGACTCAGGGGTTTTCCATTTAGTAATTGCCTCGATCTTTGTTGAATCTACATGAATTCCTTCGTGATTAACTAGGTGTCCAAGAAATTGTACCTGTTCTAACCAAAACTCGCACTTTGAAAATTTAGTGTAAAGCTTTTCCTTTCTTAATAAACTTAAAAGTGCGTGCAAATGCTTTGCATGATCTTCTTTACTCTTAGAGTAAATGAGAATATCATCTATGAAAACAATTATGAATTTATCCAAATATGGCTTACATATTCGGTTCATCATGTCCATAAATGCAGCTGGGGCATTGGTTAAACCAAATGGCATGACAGTAAATTCATAATGGCCATACCTTGTTCTGAAAGCGGTTTTAGGAATGTCCTCTTCCTGTACCTTTAACTGATGATATCCTGACCTTAAATCGATTTTAGAGAATAATCGAGCTCCTTGCAATTGATCAAACAGATCATCGATTCTCGGTAATGGGTACCGATTCTTAATCGTGACTTTGTTTAATTCACGGTAATCAATGAACATACGCATTGATCCGTCCTTCTTTTTAACAAACAGTATCGGCGCTCCCCATGGCGACGAACTTGGTTGTATAAATCCCTTCTCTAACAATTCGTCTAATTGTTTCTTTAATTCTTGCATTTCTGCAGGTGCCAAACGATAAGGTGCTTTGGCAATTGGTGCTGTTCCTGGTAGCAGGTGAATTCTGAATTCAACTTCTCTGTCTGGAGGTAGTCCTGGTAATTCTTCTGGAAAGACATCTGAAAACTGAAACACTACTGGAATGTCTTTTAGTTCTTTTCCTTTAGTGTTAGTGATTATGGAAATCATATACACTATGGAACCTTTTCTTATATAGCTTGCAGTTTTCATCACAGAAATGAATTTTGTAGTTCTAAATGGTTTATCTCCTTTAATTGTGATTGTTTTATCTTTTGGTGAATTTAATTTAATTGACTTTTGATCACATAAAATACTGGCTTTATTGGCTATTAACCAATCCATTCCTAAAACAACATCAAATCCTGTCAGATTCATGGGATACAGGTTTGCCACAAATTTTTTATTTAAGATTTCTATTCTTGCTCCCTGCAAGATTTCAGAAATCCTAACAGTTTCTCCATTAGCGGTCTCTACTAGACATTCTTGTGGTAGTTTAGTTAATGACTGATTTAGAAATTTGCAAAATGATGTATTAATAAAACTTTGGTTTGCACCAGAGTCAAATAATACTTTAGCAAAAATATCATTAACTAAAAACGTACCAGCTATGACATCTGGAATCATCTTGGCTTCATCTGCAGTCAGAACAAATGCTCTAGCATTTTTAGTATTCTTATTGTTTGCTGCTGGGGTTAGTTTTGGACAGTTTGTCCTGATATGACCTTTTTCCCCGTAGTTGTAGCATAACCCATTACTGGATTTCTTCCTGCAATTTTCTTCCTTGTGCCCTGGCATCTTGCAATAATTGCAAAGAGTGGAGCATTTTCCCGAATGCTTTTTCTTGCATACTTTGCAGAAAGGTGCAGAGGTAGAACCCATATTCCTACGGTTGTAATTCCCAGAACGGAATTCTTGAGTAAGCCTTTGGGTTAGGTTTTTCCTCTGGTCTTCTTCTCTAGTACGGACTAGTTCATCTGTCAAGGTATTGGCTAGTTCTACAGTCTCTTCTATGGTTTGAGGTCTAGCTGCCTTGACTACATGTCTTATCTCCCCAATTAATCCCCAAATATAACGGGAGATTAACACTGGTTCTGGTGAAGCAAGAGTTGGCACTATTCTAGCATATTCAAAGAATATTTTAGTGTATCCCTTACTATCCACACCAGTCATTCTAAGGTTTAGGAATTTGTTTGCTATTTGTTCTTTTTCATTGGGTGGGCAGAATTTCCTTTATACCTTGTTCTTAAATTCTTCCCATTCCATATTGTAAGTTCTATCACTTCCTTTTGATTGGGGGATAGTGTTCCACCATTCTAGCGTTGAATTCTTAAACTGATTAGAAGCAAACAATATTTTATCTTCTTCAGCACACTTGCTTATTCTTAAGACTGCCTCAGTCTTCTCTATCCAGCGTAGAGCTGCAATGGCCCCTTCGTTGCCCGAGAATTCCATTGGTTTACAAGACCAGAATTCTTTATAAGAACAACCGTAAGAAACGGTTCTTCTTCTTTTGGGAATAGGCATTTGAAGTACTGGTCCATTGTTCACGCTGTGTTCCGGTTCAATTGGTCGCTTACTACTATGTTTATTTTTATTATTTGCTTCTTGAACCGTTTGAAGAATAAATGGCATTGCATCTATAATTCCT
This sequence comes from Helianthus tuberosus, assembly GCA_030545235.1. Taxonomy (NCBI): domain Eukaryota; kingdom Viridiplantae; phylum Streptophyta; class Magnoliopsida; order Asterales; family Asteraceae; genus Helianthus; species Helianthus tuberosus. Next base: position 19,050 of record JARYGA010016399.1, read on the forward strand.
TGTGCCACTATGTGTTGAACGACACTATTATCCATCTGGTTTCCATTGTTATTGATGCCTGGATTCTCATTAACCACGTTAATGTTACTTTGGTTATCATTATTCAGATTTCCTTGATTTCCTTCATCGGCCATCTGAATTTTAAACATTTATCCCATATTAATATCACAAGATATTAGGTAATATCGTAATTCACATGACATGCAATCTAACCAAAAACGTCGATCCTTGCGACTTGTACTCTATTTTCATATACTATGCGTCTATTACACACTAGTACTGAAATAAAGATTACAATACCAACAGAAAGAAAATTACACTAATAGTACTATGCATCCGTACACAAATAATTTTATTTTATTTATTTTATTTTATTTTATTTTTAAATTTTATTATTATTATTACTACTACTACCGTTTTTACCATCACATTTACGGGTATGGATTTATCCAAAAATCCATATTGCGCTCATCGTATTTCCATACGAGACGCTCTCCCACCTGACGCATTCTCTCACTGCTTTCTAAAATTTCATCCCCAAAAGTCCTAAGTTCTTGCACGTTTTCTGCACTCATTGGGGGTGCAGGTTCTAGGACTGGGTTTGGAATCTGGGGTGCGGGTTCCTGATATGGGGGTGAAAGTGCCTGAAATCGGTAAGGATCTTCTAATATTTCCCTAATATTTTCATCGTGGTAATAGGGATCTAAAGGGTCCATACCTGGGTAGGCTCCTATGTTCTGTATGGGTGTGTCTCCATGAATAGGGTAACGTTACACAAAGTCCCTATTATCGTCCCACCAAGGGTCGTAATTTGGGTCTAGGGGGTTTGGTGCAGGTACCCTAGGGATTTCTTCTGGGTTAAAGTCATGCATCTTCACTTGGTTGTCAGGATTTTCTATCTCCATGGGTTGGTCTGGGTTTTGTGGTTGTGGGGCTACTAGTTGTTCTAGACTCGGTTCAGCAGCAGTTGTAGCTAGGATATGAAACTTGGCTAGGCTTCTATTAAGCATATCCTGTGTATGGGCATCTGTCTTTCGCTTAGTAGCTGCTAAAATTATTTGTTGTTGCAACTTTCGCATTCTTTTCCTGCGTGCAAAGGCTTCCTTACTGAACCATCCTCGTTTCTTATGAGGGAATGGCTCTTCTGACTGTTCTTTAAAAGCAAACATTCCTTCTTCCTGATCAGCAGTATACCCAGAGAGGGCAGGCTATGAAGAGGTACCTTCACTCCTAGGTGATTCAGACAACTGACGATTCATGTCTGAGGGTCCTTGATCACTCATACTGTAAACTAACAAATAGTCACATAACAAATAAATACAGTTATGCACTTATTTCCGTAATTTATTTCCTAACACAAAATTTAGAATTTTAAGTGTCAGCAGAACACTTCTTTGGCTCAGACCAGTGGCTAGGCTCTGATACCACCTTCTATCGCAACCCCCGATCCCTTATCTGTCCCGGGAACGAGCGGACACGAACTCAGTAGTGGTGGTATCAATTATTTAATCTTGCAGCGGAATTTACATCAGGACCGTAGTTAGGAAATGTTTATCAGAGTAAAACCATTTCATTTAATATTAATAATCACATGGTTAAAACCCAAGTTTCTTATTACAATACGATTTATAGGGATAAACCCTATATTATTGAATTTAAAACATCGTTTATTAGGTAACTTTTATAGCCACATTTTCCCCCAAGCCTTCAGTGCTCTCCAGCTGGCTTTTTACTAATTGGCTATCACATTGGATTACCTGAAACGCGTTTTAAAAACATTTGTCAGTGGAAAATACTGGTGAGTGAATCCAAGTTTAATCAAGTTCAAATAAAAGTCACAGTGAACAGTATTGAGAGCGATCACATTGTTTATGTCTACACAATTACTCCATTAGTACTGTCAACCCTGACTTGTGGGTCATATTACCCATTGGCTAACTCATTGTCCAATGGTAACGTATTGTCATCTCGACTTACTACTCATAGTGTAGTAAATTTTGTATACAAAACCCCAACATACCGGCAGTAATTGAAGAACTACAAAGACTCAATCACCGCTTAATCATATTGTAAAATAATTAAGGTTTTGTAAAATATTCCAAAAAAGTTAACAAAAAGAGGATAAACTCACATTGCTATCTTAGACTTCGAGTAAGGGTTTCTTGGGTATAATCTATAATTTATACAAATGTACATTGGTTAATATCATAACCCTTTGAAAATGTTAATGATACCCTCCCCGAGACGGCATTCCAACAACTACGTCGGGCAGAACCACGACAGTTGTTACGGAACCCTAAATCAATCGGGCAGCGTAACTATTACGAAACTGGGGTTATAATACTTACAACGGAGCCGAACCTCGCTAATTAGGGGTATAATACCCGATTATTATAACTCTTCTACAGAAATTGTGATTCGAGATTGAAATTGTGAGCGAACTGAAATGAGATCCGATGCCATCTATTTATACTTGCTGAAATCGACTCTCAGGCGGCCCGTGTAAGGTAAGGTAAAGCCTTACGCGGCTCGCGTCAACACCTGGTCAACATGTAGCTTAGTTGGGTCAGCTTGTAGGTCCGCCACGATGTCGACACGTGTCAGCTCAGGGCTGCGCCACCATTTTGATCTCACGCGGCCCACGTTAACTTAAACGGCGTCTTACACGGCCCGCTTAGACTTAAGAAATCAGACGGAATTAGGTTATCACCTTCATACCGCCCGCGTAAATAGTTGGGGTGGGTCTACGCGGCCCACCTCAGCTTTTATAATTATTGTTTTTAATTTATTTTAAATACTATAACATAATTTGGGCTCGGTTTTCATACACAGGGTGTATTTAAAGACATATAAGGTTACTTTAAGATATAATAGGGTGTCGGAAATATTAAAAAGATGTCGGTTTTACCGAGAGTTGTTACAATTTTGAACCTTACGCCTTTTCTACTCACTGATCGAGGTTCTCGGCATTGAAAAATATTCGTAAACTAAATCACACGTGTATATGTTGATATTTAAGAGATATACAATCAAGAAAATCAAGGGCAATAGTGATATATATGCAGATTAGACACAAAAAAAAACTCAACAAATGGCTACAATTTAAGGAATGTGTTTACTGACGGCATCAGATTCCTAATTGATGGAGAAAGGTCTGGTGGCAAGAAAAACTGCTTCTAGGAGGTTGTCAAGTGTTTTCGCTCAATGATTACATTCTTGGGTGATTAGTTTTGCCCTTGTTCCTGTAACTCGAATCGTAGCCCGGTATATCCCATTATAATTTTACACCATTGTGAACCTTACGCCTTTTTTACTCTCTGATCGAGGTTCTCGGCATTGAAAAATCTTCGTAAACTGAATCACACGTGTATATGTTGATATTTAAGAGATATACAGTCAAGAAAATCAAGGGCAATGGTGATATATATGCGGATTAGACACCAAAAATAACACTCAACAAATGGATACAATTTAAGGAATGTGTTTAGTGACGGCATCAGATTCCTAATTGATGGAGAAAGATCTGGTGGCAAGAAAAGCTGCTTCTAGGAGGTTGTCAAGTGTTTTCGCTCGACGATTCCATTCTTGGGTGGTTGGTTTGGCCCTTGTTCCTGTAACTCGGATCCTAGCCCAATATATCCCATTTTAATTTTACACCATTGTGAACCTTACGCCTTTTTTACTCTCTGATCGAGGTTCTCGGCATTGAAAAATCTTCGTAAACTAAATCACACGTGTATATGTTGACATTTAAGAGATATACAGTCAAAAAAATCAAGGGTAATGGTGATATATATGCGGATTAGACACCAAAAAAAACACTCAACAAATGGCTACAATTTAAGGAATGTGTTTAGTGACGGCATCAGATTCCTAATTGATGGAGAAAGGTCTGGTGGCAAGAAAAGCTGCTTCTAGGAGGTTGTCAAGTGTTTTCGCTCGACGATTCCATTCTTGGGTGGTTGGTTTGGCCCTTGTTCCTATAACTCGAATCCTAGCCTGGTATATCCCATTTTAATCTTAAACCATTGTGAACCTTACGCCTTTTTTACTCACCGATCGAAGTTCTCGGCATTGAAAAATCTTCGTAAACTAAATCAGACGTATATATGTTGATATATAAGAGATATACAGTCAAGAAAATCAAGGGCAATGGTGATATATATGCGGATTAGACACAAAAAAAACACTCAACAAATGGCTACAATTTAAGAATGTGTTTAGTGACGGCATCAGATTCCTAATTGATGGAGAAAGGTCTGGTGCAAGAAAAGCTGCTTCTAGGAGGTTGTCAAGTGTTTTCGCTCAATGATTCCATTCTTGGGTGGTTGGTTTTGCCCTTGTTCCTGTAACTCGAATCGTAGCCCGGTATATCCCATTATAATTTTACACCATTGTGAACCTTACGCCTTTTTTACTCTCTGATCGAGGTTCTCGGCATTGAAAAATCTATATAAACTAAATCACACGTGTATATGTTGATATTTAAGAGATATACAGTCAAGAAAATCAAGGGCAATGGTGATATATATGCGGATTAGACACCAAAAAAAACACTCAACAAATGGCTGCAATTTAAGGAATGTGTTTAGTGACGGCATCAGATTCCTAATTGATGGAGAAAGGTCTGGTGGCAAGAAAAGCTGATTCTAGGAGGTTGTCAAGTGTTTTCGCTCGACGATTCCATTCTTGGGTGGTTGGTTTGGCCATTGTTCCTGTAACTCGAATCCTAGCCTGGTATATCCCATTTTAACGTTACACCATTGTGAACCTTAAGCCATTTTTACTCACTTATCGAGGTTCTCGGCATTGAAAAATCTTCGTAAACTAAATCACACGTGTATATGTTGATATTTAAGAGATATACAGTCAAGAAAATCAAGGGCAATGGTGATATATATGCGGATTAGACACAAAAAAAAACACTCAACAAATGGCTACAATTTAAGGAATGTGTTTAGTGACGGCATTAGATTCCTAATTGATGGAGAAAGGTCTGGTGGTAAGAAAAGCTGCTTCTAGGAGGTTGTCAAGTGTTTTCGCTCGACGATTCCATTCTTGGGTGGTTGGTTTGGCCCTTGTTCCTGTAACTCGAATCCTAGCCCGGTACATCCCATTTTAATCTTAAACCATTGTGAACCTTACGCCTTTTTTACTCACTGATCGAGGTTCTCGGCATTGAAAAATCTTCGTAAACTAAATCAGACGTGTATATGTTGATATATAAGAGATATACAGTCAAGAAAATCAAGGGCAATGGTGATATATATGCGGATTAGACACAAAAAAACACTCAACAAATGGCTACAATTTAAGGAATGTGTTTACTAACGGCATCAGATTCCTAATTGATGGAGAAAGGTCTGGTGGCAAGAAAAACTGCTTCTAGGAGGTTGTCAAGTGTTTTCGCTCAATGATTCCATTCTTGGGTGGTTGGTTTTGCCCTTGTTCCTGTAACTCGAATCGTAGCCCGGTATATCCCATTATAATTTTACACCATTGTGAACCTTACGCCTTTTTTACTCTCTGATCGAGGTTCTCGGCATTGAAAAATCTTCGTAAACTGAATCACACGTGTATATGTTGATATTTAAGAGATATACAGTCAAGAAAATAAAGGGCAATGGTGATATATATGCGGATTAGACACCAAAAATAACACTCAACAAATGGATACAATTTAAGGAATGTGTTTAGTGACGGCATCAGATTCCTAATTGATGGAGAAAGATCTGGTGGCAAGAAAAGCTGCTTCTAGGAGGTTGTCAAGTGTTTTCGCTCGACGATTTCATTCTTGGGTGGTTGGTTTGGCCCTTGTTCCTGTAACTCGAATCCTAGCCTGGTACATCCCATTTTAATCTTAAACCATTGTGAACCTTACGCCTTTTTTACTCACTGATCGAGGTTCTCGGCATTGAAAAATCTTCGTAAACTAAATCAGACATGTATATGTTGATATATAAGAGATATACAGTCAAGAAAATCAAGGGCAATGGTGATATATATGCGGATTAGACACAAAAAAAACACTCAACAAATGGCTACAATTTAAGAATGTGTTTACTGACGGCATCAGATTCCTAATTGATGGAGAAAGGTCTGGTGTAAGAAAAGCTGCTTCTAGGAGGTTGTCAAGTGTTTTCGCTCAATGATTCCATTCTTGGGTGGTTGGTTTTGCCCTTGTTCCTGTAACTCGAATCGTAGCCCGGTATATCCCATTATAATTTTACACCATTGTGAACCTTACGCCTTTTTTACTCTCTGATCGAGGTTCTCGGCATTGAAAAATCTTTATAAACTAAATCACACGTGTATATGTTGATATTTAAGAGATATACAGTCAAGAAAATCAAGGGCAATGTTGATATATATGCGGATTAGACACCAAAAAAAACACTCAACAAATGGCTGCAATTTAAGGAATGTGTTTAGTGACGGCATCAGATTCCTAATTGATGGAGAAAGGTCTGGTGGCAAGAAAAGCTGCTTCTAGGAGGTTGTCAAGTGTTTTCGCTCGACGATTCCATTCTTGGGTGGTTGGTTTGGCCATTGTTCCTGTAACTCGAATCATAGCCTGGTATATCCCATTTTAACCTTACACCATTGTGAACCTTAAGCCATTTTTACTCACTTATCGAGGTTCTCGGCATTGCAAAATCTTCGTAAACTAAATCACACGTGTATATGTTGATATTTAAGAGATATACAGTCAAGAAAATCAAGGGCAATGGTGATATATATGCGGATTAGACACAAAAAAAACACTCAACAAATGGCTACAATTTAAGGAATGTGTTTAGTGACGGCATTAGATTCCTAATTGATGGAGAAAGGTCTGGTGGTAAGAAAAGCTGCTTCTAGGAGGTTGTCAAGTGTTTTCGCTCGACGATTCCATTCTTGGGTGGTTGGTTTGGCCCTTGTTCCTGTAACTCGAATCCTAGCCCGGTATATCCCATTTTAATTTTACACCATTGTGAAACTTACGCCTTTTTACTCTCTGATCGAGGTTCTCGGCATTGAAAAATCTTCGTAAACTAAATCACACGTGTATATGTTGATATTTAAGAGATATACAGTCAAGAAAATCAAGGGCAATGGTGATATATATGCGGATTAGACACAAAAAAAACACTCAACAAATGGCTACAATTTAAGGAATGTGTTTACTAACGACATCAGATTCCTAATTGATGGAGAAAGGTCTGGTGGCAAGAAAAACTGCTTCTAGGAGGTTGTCAAGTGTTTTCGCTCAATGATTCCATTCTTGGGTGGTTTGTTTTGCCCTTGTTCCTGTAACTCGAATCGTAGCCCGGTATATCCCATTATAATTTTACACCATTGTGAACCTTACGCCTTTTTTACTCTCTGATCGAGGTTCTCGGCATTGAAAAATCTTCGTAAACTGAATCACATGTGTATATGTTGATATTTAAGAGATATACAGTCAAGAAAATAAAGGGCAATGGTGATATATATGCGGATTAGACACCAAAAATAACACTCAACAAATGGATACAATTTTAGGAATGTGTTTAGTGACGGCATCAGATTCCTAATTGATGGAGAAAGATCTGGTGGCAAGAAAAGCTGCTTCTAGGAGGTTGTCAAGTGTTTTCGCTCGACGATTTCATTCTTGGGTGGTTGGTTTGGCCCTTGTTCCTGTAACTCGAATCCTAGCCTGGTACATCCCATTTTAATCTTAAACCATTGTGAACCTTACGCCTTTTTTACTCACTGATCGAGGTTCTCGGCATTGAAAAATCTTCGTAAACTAAATCAGACGTGTATATGTTGATATATAAGAGATATACAGTCAAGAAAATCAAGGGCAATGGTGATATATATGCGGATTAGACACAAAAAAAACACTCAACAAATGGCTACAATTTAAGAATGTGTTTAGTGACGGCATCAGATTCCTAATTGATGGAGAAAGGTCTGGTGTAAGAAAAGCTGCTTCTAGGAGGTTGTCAAGTGTTTTCGCTCAATGATTCCATTCTTGGGTGGTTGGTTTTGCCCTTGTTCCTGTAACTCGAATCGTAGCCCGGTATATCCCATTATAATTTTACACCATTGTGAACCTTACGCCTTTTTTACTCTCTGATCGAGGTTCTCGGCATTGAAAAATCTTTATAAACTAAATCACACGTGTATATGTTGATATTTAAGAGATATACAGTCAAGAAAATCAAGGGCAATGTTGATATATATGCGGATTAGACACCAAAAAAAACACTCAACAAATGGCTGCAATTTAAGGAATGTGTTTAGTGACGGCATCAGATTCCTAATTGATGGAGAAAGGTCTGGTGGCAAGAAAAGCTGCTTCTAGGAGGTTGTCAAGTGTTTTCGCTCGACGATTCCATTCTTGGGTGGTTGGTTTGGCCATTGTTCCTGTAACTCGAATCCTAGCCTGGTACATCCCATTTTAATCTTAAACCATTGTGAACCTTACGCCTTTTTTACTCACTGATCGAGGTTCTCGGCATTGAAAAATCTTCGTAAACTAAATCAGACGTGTATATGTTGATATATAAGAGATATACAGTCAAGAAAATCAAGGGCAATGGTGATATATATGCGGATTAGACACAAAAAAAACACTCAACAAATGGCTACAATTTAAGAATGTGTTTAGTGACGGCATCAGATTCCTAATTGATGGAGAAAGGTCTGGTGTAAGAAAAGCTGCTTCTAGGAGGTTGTCAAGTGTTTTCGCTCAATGATTCCATTCTTGGGTGGTTGGTTTTGCCCTTGTTCCTGTAACTCGAATCGTAGCCCGGTATATCCCATTATAATTTTACACCATTGTGAACCTTACGCCTTTTTTACTCTCTGATCGAGGTTCTCGGCATTGAAAAATCTTTATAAACTAAATCACACGTGTATATGTTGATATTTAAGAGATATACAGTCAAGAAAATCAAGGGCAATGTTGATATATATGCGGATTAGACACCAAAAAAAACACTCAACAAATGGCTGCAATTTAAGGAATGTGTTTAGTGACGGCATCAGATTCCTAATTGATGGAGAAAGGTCTGGTGGCAAGAAAAGCTGCTTCTAGGAGGTTGTCAAGTGTTTTCGCTCGACGATTCCATTCTTGGGTGGTTGGTTTGGCCATTGTTCCTGTAACTCGAATCATAGCCTGGTATATCCCATTTTAACCTTACACCATTGTGAACCTTAAGCCATTTTTACTCACTTATCGAGGTTCTCGGCATTGAAAAATCTTCGTAAACTAAATCACACGTGTATATGTTGATATTTAAGAGATATACAGTCAAGAAAATCAAGGGCAATGGTGATATATATGCGGATTAGACACAAAAAAAAACACTCAACAAATGGCTACAATTTAAGGAATGTGTTTAGTGACGGCATTAGATTCCTAATTGATGGAGAAAGGTCTGGTGGTAAGAAAAGCTGCTTCTAGGAGGTTGTCAAGTGTTTTCGCTCGACGATTCCATTCTTGGGTGGTTGGTTTGGCCCTTGTTCCTGTAACTCGAATCCTAGCCCGGTATATCCCATTTTAATTTTACACCATTGTGAAACTTACGCCTTTTTACTCTCTGATCGAGGTTCTCGGCATTGAAAAATCTTCGTAAACTAAATCACACGTGTATATGTTGATATTTAAGAGATATACAGTCAAGAAAATCAAGGGCAATGGTGATATATATGCGGATTAGACACAAAAAAAACACTCAACAAATGGCTACAATTTAAGGAATGTGTTTACTAACGGCATCAGATTCCTAATTGATGGAGAAAGGTCTGGTGGCAAGAAAAACTGCTTCTAGGAGGTTGTCAAGTGTTTTCGCTCAATGATTCCATTCTTGGGTGGTTGGTTTTGCCCTTGTTCCTGTAACTCGAATCGTAGCCCGGTATATCCCATTATAATTTTACACCATTGTGAACCTTACGCCTTTTTTACTCTCTGATCGAGGTTCTCGGCATTGAAAAATCTTCGTAAACTGAATCACACGTGTATATGTTGATATTTAAGAGATATACAGTCAAGAAAATAAAGGGCAATGGTGATATATATGCGGATTAGACACCAAAAATAACACTCAACAAATGGATACAATTTAAGGAATGTGTTTAGTGACGGCTACAGATTCCTAATTGATGGAGAAAGATCTGGTGGCAAGAAAAGCTGCTTCTAGGAGGTTGTCAAGTGTTTTCGCTCGACGATTTCATTCTTGGGTGGTTGGTTTGGCCCTTGTTCCTGTAACTCGAATCCTAGCCTGGTACATCCCATTTTAATCTTAAACCATTGTGAACCTTACGCCTTTTTTACTCACTGATCGAGGTTCTCGGCATTGAAAAATCTTCGTAAACTAAATCAGACGTGTATATGTTGATATATAAGAGATATACAGTCAAGAAAATCAAGGGCAATGGTGATATATATGCGGATTAGACACAAAAAAAACACTCAACAAATGGCTACAATTTAAGAATGTGTTTAGTGACGGCATCAGATTCCTAATTGATGGAGAAAGGTCTGGTGTAAGAAAAGCTGCTTCTAGGAGGTTGTCAAGTGTTTTCGCTCAATGATTCCATTCTTGGGTGGTTGGTTTTGCCCTTGTTCCTGTAACTCGAATCGTAGCCCGGTATATCCCATTATAATTTTACACCATTGTGAACCTTACGCCTTTTTTACTCTCTGATCGAGGTTCTCGGCATTGAAAAATCTTTATAAACTAAATCACACGTGTATATGTTGATATTTAAGAGATATACAGTCAAGAAAATCAAGGGCAATGTTGATATATATGCGGATTAGACACCAAAAAAAACACTCAACAAATGGCTGCAATTTAAGGAATGTGTTTAGTGACGGCATCAGATTCCTAATTGATGGAGAAAGGTCTGGTGGCAAGAAAAGCTGCTTCTAGGAGGTTGTCAAGTGTTTTCGCTCGACGATTCCATTCTTGGGTGGTTGGTTTGGCCATTGTTCCTGTAACTCGAATCCTAGCCGGGTATATCCCATTTTAACCTTACACCATTGTGAACCTTAAGCCATTTTTACTCACTTATCGAGGTTCTCGGCATTGAAAAATCTTCGTAAACTAAATCACACGTGTATATGTTGATATTTAAGAGATATACAGTCAAGAAAATCAAGGGCAATGGTGATATATATGCGGATTAGACACAAAAAAAAACACTCAACAAATGGCTACAATTTAAGGAATGTGTTTAGTGACGGCATTAGATTCCTAATTGATGGAGAAAGGTCTGGTGGTAAGAAAAGCTGCTTCTAGGAGGTTGTCAAGTGTTTTCGCTCGACGATTCCATTCTTGGGTGGTTGGTTTGGCCCTTGTTCCTGTAACTCGAATCCTAGCCCGGTATATCCCATTTTAATTTTACACCATTGTGAAACTTACGCCTTTTTACTCTCTGATCGAGGTTCTCGGCATTGAAAAATCTTCGTAAACTAAATCACACGTGTATATGTTGATATTTAAGAGATATACAGTCAAGAAAATCAAGGGCAATGGTGATATATATGCGGATTAGACACAAAAAAAACACTCAACAAATGGCTACAATTTAAGGAATGTGTTTACTAACGGCATCAGATTCCTAATTGATGGAGAAAGGTCTGGTGGCAAGAAAAACTGCTTCTAGGAGGTTGTCAAGTGTTTTCGCTCAATGATTCCATTCTTGGGTGGTTGGTTTTGCCCTTGTTCCTGTAACTCGAATCGTAGCCCGGTATATCCCATTATAATTTTACACCATTGTGAACCTTACGCCTTTTTTACTCTCTGATCGAGGTTCTCGGCATTGAAAAATCTTCGTAAACTGAATCACACGTGTATATGTTGATATTTAAGAGATATACAGTCAAGAAAATAAAGGGCAATGGTGATATATATGTGGATTAGACACCAAAAATAACACTCAACAAATGGATACAATTTAAGGAATGTGTTTAGTGACGGCATCAGATTCCTAATTGATGGAGAAAGATCTGGTGGCAAGAAAAGCTGCTTCTAGGAGGTTGTCAAGTGTTTTCGCTCGACGATTTCATTCTTGGGTGGTTGGTTTGGCCCTTGTTCCTGTAACTCGAATCCTAGCCTGGTACATCCCATTTTAATCTTAAACCATTGTGAACCTTACGCCTTTTTTACTCACTGATCGAGGTTCTCGGCATTGAAAAATCTTCGTAAACTAAATCAGACGTGTATATGTTGATATATAAGAGATATACAGTCAAGAAAATCAAGGGCAATGGTGATATATATGCGGATTAGACACAAAAAAAAAACACTCAACAAATGGCTACAATTTAAGGAATGTGTTTAGTGACGGCATTAGATTCCTAATTGATGGAGAAAGGTCTGGTGGTAAGAAAAGCTGCTTCTAGGAGGTTGTCAAGTGTTTTCGCTCGACGATTCCATTCTTGGGTGGTTGGTTAGGCCGTTGTTCCTGTAACTCGAATCCTAGCCCGGTATATCCCATTTTAGTTTTACACCATTATGAACCTTACGCCTTTTTTACTCTCTGATCGAGGTTCTCGGCATTGAAAAATCTTCGTAAACTAAATCACACGTGTATATGTAGACATTTAAGAGATATACAGTCAAGAAAATCAAGGGCAATGTTGATATATATGCGGATTAGACACAAAAAAAAACACTCAACAAATGGCTACAATTTAAGGAATGTGTTTACTAACGGCATCAGATTCCTAATTGATGGAGAAAGGTCTGGTGGCAAGAAAAGCTGCTTCTAGGAGGTTGTCAAGTGTTTTCGCTCAATGATTCCATTCTTGGGTGGTTGGTTTTGCCCTTGTTCCTGTAACTCGAATCGTAGCCCGGTATATCTCATTTTAGTTTTACACCATTATGAACCTTACGCCTTTTTTACTCTCTGATCGAGGTTCTCGGCATTGAAAAATCTTCGTAAACTATATCACACGTGTATATGTTGATATTTAAGAGATATACAGTCAAGAAAATCAAGGGCAATGTTGATATATATGCGGATTAGACACCAAAAAAACACTCAACAAATGGCTGCAATTTAAGGAATGTGTTTAGTGACGGCATCAGATTCCTAATTGATGGAGAAAGGTCTGGTGGCAAGAAAAGCTGCTTCTAGGAGGTTGTCAAGTGTTTTCGCTCGACGATTCCATTCTTGGGTGGTTGGTTTGGCCATTGTTCCTGTAACTCGAATCCTAGCCTGGTATATCCCATTTTAACCTTACACCATTGTGAACCTTAAGCCATTTTTACTCACTGATCGAGGTTCTCGGCATTGAAAAATCTTCGTAAACTAAATCACACGTGTATATGTTGATATTTAAGAGATATACAGTCAAGAAAATCAAGGGCAATGGTGATATATATGCGGATTAGACACAAAAAAAAACACTCAACAAATGGCTACAATTTAAGGAATGTGTTTAGTGACGGCATTAGATTCCTAATTGATGGAGAAAGGTCTGGTGGTAAGAAAAGCTGCTTCTAGGAGGTTGTCAAGTGTTTTCGCTCGACGATTCCATTCTTGGGTGGTTGGTTAGGCCGTTGTTCCTGTAACTCGAATCCTAGCCCGGTATATCCCATTTTAGTTTTACACCATTATGAACCTTACGCCTTTTTTACTCTCTGATCGAGGTTCTCGGCATTGAAAAATCTTCGTAAACTAAATCACACGTGTATATGTAGACATTTAAGAGATATACAGTCAAGAAAATCAAGGGCAATGGTGATATATATGCGGATTAGACACAAAAAAAAACACACTCAACAAATGGCTTCAATTTAAGGAATGTGTTTAGTGACGGCATCAGATTCCTAATTGATGGAGAAAGGTCAGGTGGCGTCAAGTGTTTTCGCTCGACGATTCCATTCTTGGGTGGTTGGTTTGAACCTTGTTCCTGTAACTCGAATCCTAGCCCGGTATATCCCATTTTAATTTTACACCATTGTGAACCTTACGCCTTTTTTTACTCTCTGATCGAGGTTCTCGGCGTTGAAAAATCTTCGTAAACTAAATCACACGAGTATAAGTTGACATTTAAGAGATATATAGTCAAGAAAATCAAGGGCAATGGTGATATATATGCGGATTAGACACCAAAAAAAACACTCAACAAATGGCTACAATTTAAGGAATGTGTTTAGTGACGGCATCAGATTCCTAATTGACGGAGAAAGGTCTGGTGGCAAGAAAAGCAGCTTCTAGGAGGTTATCAAGTGTTTTCGCTCGACGATTCCATTCTTGGGTGGTTGGTTTGGCCCTTGTTCCTGTAACTCGAATCCTAGCCCGGTATATCCCATTTTAATCTTACACCATTGTGAACCTTACGCCTTTTTTACTCTCTGATCGAGGTTCTCGGCATTGAAAAATCTTCGTAAACTAAATCACACGTGTATATGTTGACATTTAAGAGATATAGGAGGTGGCAAGAAAAGTTGTTTCAAGGAGGTTGTCAAGTGTTTTCGCTCGACGATTCCATTCTTGGGTGGTTGGTTTGGCCCTTGTTCCTTTAACTCGAATCCTAGCCCGATATATCCCATTTTAATTTTACACCATTGTGAACCTTAGGCCTTTTTTACTCTCTGGTCGAGGTTCTCGGCATTGAATAATCTTCGTAAACTAAATCACACGTGTATATGTTGACATTTAAGAGATATACAGTCAAGAAAATTAAGGGCAATTGTGATATATATGCGTATTAGACACCGAAAAAAAAACACTCAACAAATAGCCACAATTTAAGGAATGTGTTTAGTGACGGCATCAGACTCCTAATTGATGGAGAAAGGTTTGGTGGCAAGAAAAGCTGCTTCTAGGAGGTTGTCAAGTGTTTTCGCTCGACGATTCCATTCTTGGGTGGTTGGTTTGGCCCTTGTTCCTGTAACTCGAATCCTAACCCGATATATCCCATTTTAATTTTACACCATTGTGAACCTTATGCCTTTTTTACTCTCTGATCGAGGTTCTCTGCATTGAAAAATCTTCGTAAACTAAATCAAACGTGTATATGTTGACATTTAAGAGATATACAGTCAAGAAAATCAAGGGCAATGGTGATATATATGCGGATTAGACACCAAAAAAAACGCTCAACAAATGGCTACAATTTTAGGAATGTGTTTAGTGACGGCATCAAATTCCTAATTGATGGAGATATGTCTGGTGGCAAGAAAAGCTGCTTCTAGGAGGTTGTCAAGTGTTTTCGCTCGACGATTCCATTCTTGGGTGGTTGGTTTGGCCCTTGTTCCTGTAACTCGAATCCTAGCCATGTATATCCCATTTTAATTTTACACCATTGTGAACCATACGCCTTTTTTACTCTCTGATCGAGGTTCTCGGCATTGAAAAATCTTCATAAACTAAATCACACGTGTATATGTTGACATTTAAGAGATATACAGTCAAGAAAATCAAGGGCAATGGTGATATATATGCGGATTAGACACCAAAAAAAATCACTCAACAAATGGCTACAATTTAAGGAATGTGTTTAGTGACGGCATCAGATTCCTAATTGATGGAGAAAGGTCTGGTGGCAAGAAAAGCTGCTTCCAGGAGGTTGTCAAGTGTTTTCCCTCGACGATTCCATTCTTGGGTGGTTGGTTTGACACTTGTTCCTGTAACTCGAATCCTAGCCCGGTATATCCCATTTTAATTTTATACCATTGTGAACCTTACGTCTTTTTTACTCTTTGATCGAGGTTCTCGCCATTGAAAAAACTTCGTAAACTAAATCACACGTGTATATGTTGACATTTAAGAGATATACAGTCAAGAAAATCAAGGGCAATGGTGATATATATGCGGATTAGACACCAAAAAAAAACACTCAACAAATGGCTACAATTTAAGGAATGTGTTTAGTGACGGCATCAGATTCCTAATTGATGGAGAAAGGTCTCGTGGCAAGAAAAGCTGCTTCTAGGAGGTTTTCAAGTGTTTTCACTCGACGATTCCATTCTTGGGTGGTTGATTTGCCCTTGTTCCTGTAACTCGAATCCTAGCCCGGTATATCCCATTTTAATTTTACTACATTGTGAACCTTACGCCTTTTCTATCTCTGATCGAGGTTCTCAACATTGAAAAATATTCGTAAAATAAATCACACGTATATATGTTAATATTTAAGAGATATACATTCAAGAAAATCAAGGGCAATGGTAATATATATGCGGATTGGACACCAAAAAAAACACTCAACAAATGGCTAGAATTTAAGGAATGTGTTTAGTGACGGCATCAGATTCCTAATTGATGGAGAAAGGTCTGGTGGTAAGAAAAGCTGCTTTTAGGAGGTTGTCAAGTGTTTTCGCTCGACGATTCCATTTTGGGTCGTTGGGTTGGCCCTTGTTCCTGTAACTCGAATCCTAGCCCGGTATATCCCATTTTAATTTTACACCATTGTGAACCTTACACCTTTTTTACTCTCTGATCGAGGTTCTCGGCATTGAAAAATCTTGGTAAACTAAATCACAGGTGTATATGTTGATATTTAAGAGATATACAGTCAAGAAAATCAAGGGCAATGGTGATATATATGCAGATTAGACACCAAAAAAAACACTCAACAAATGGCTACAATTTAAGGAATGTGTTTAGTGACGGCATCAAATTCTTAATTGATGGAGAAAGGTCTGGTGGTAAGAAAAGTTGCTTCTAGGAGGTTGTCAAGTGTTTTCGCTCGACGATTCCATTCTTGGGTGGTTGGTTTGGCCCTTGTTCCTGTAACTCGAATCCTAGCCCGGTATATCTCATTTTAATCTTACACCATTGTGAACCTTACGCCTTTTTTACTCTCTGATCGAGGTTCTCGACATTGAAAAATCTTCGTAAACTAAATCACACGTGTATATGTTGACATTTAAGAGATATACAGTCAAGAAAATCAAGGGCAATAGTGATATATATGCGGATTAGACACGGAAAAAAAAACACTCAACAAATGGCTACAATTTAAGGAATGTGTTTAGTGACAGCATCAGATTCCTAATTGATGGAGAATGGTCTGGTGGCAAGAAAAACTGCTTCTAGGAGGTTGTCAAGTGTTTTTGCTCGACGATTCCATTGTTGGGTGGTTGGTTTGGCCCTTGTTCCTGTAACTCGAATCCTAGCCCGGTATATCCCATTCTAATTATACACCATTGTGAACCTTACGCCTTTTTTACTCTCTGATCGAGGTTCTCGACATTGAAAAATCTTCGTAAACTAAATCACACGTGTATATGTTGACATTTAAGAGATATACAGTCAAGAAAATAAAGGGCAATGGAGATGTATATGCGGATTAGACACCAAAAAAAACACTCAACAAATGGCTACAATTTAAAGAATGTGTTTAGTGACGGCATCAGATTCCTAATTTATGGGGAAATGTCTGGTGGCAAGAAAAGCTGCTTCTAGTAGGTTGTCAAGTGTTTTCGCTCGACGATTCCATTCTTGGGTGGTTGGTTTGGCTCTTGTTCCTTTAACTCGAATCCTAGCCCGATATATCCCATTTTAATTTTACACCATTGTGAACCTTAGGCATTTTTTACTCTCTGGTCGAGGTTCTCGGCATTGAAAAATCTTCGTAAACAAAATCACACGTGTATATGTTGACATTTAAGAGATATACAGTCAAGAAAATTAAGGGCGTGGTTGGTTTGGCCCTTGTTCCTGTAACTCGAATCCTAACCCGATATATCCCATTTTAATTTTACACCATTGTGAACCTTACGCCTTTTTTACTCTCTGATCGAGGTTCTCGGCATTGAAAAATCTTCGTAAACAAAATCACACGTGTATATGTTGACATTTAAGAGATATACAGTCAATAAAATCAAGGGCAATGGTGATATATATGCGGATTAGACACCAAAAAAAACGCTCAACAAATGGCTACAATTTTAGGAATGTGTTTAGTGACGGCATCAAATTCGTAATTGATGGAGATATGTCTGGTGGCAAGAAAAGTTGCTTCTAGGAGGTTGTCAAGTCTTTTCGCTCGACGATTCCATTCTTGGGTGGTTGGTTTGGCCCATGTTCCTGTAACTCGAATCCTAACCCGATATATCCCTTTTTAATTTTACACCATTGTGAACCTTACGCCTTTTTTACTCTCTGATCGAGGTTCTCGGCATTGAAAAATCATCGTAAACTAAATCACACGTGTATATGTTGGCATTTAAGAGATATACAGTCAAGAAAATCAAGGGCAATGGTGATATATATGCGGATTAGACACCAAAAAAAACGCTCAACAAATGGCTACAATTTTAGGAATGTGTTTAGTGACGGCATCAAATTCCTAATTGATGGAGATATGTCTGGTGGCAAGAAAAGCTGCTTCTAGGAGGTTTTCAAGTGTTTTCGCTCGATGATTCCATTCTTGGGTGGTTGGTTTGGCCCTTGTTCCTGTAACTCGAATCCTAGCCCTGTATATCCCATTTTAATTTTACACCATTGTGAACCTTACGCCTTTTTTACTCTCTGATCGAGGTTCTCGGCATTGAAAAATCTTCGTAAACTAAATCACACGTGTATATGTTGACATTTAAGAGGTATACAGTCAAGAAAATCAAGGGCAATGGTGATATATATGCGGATTAGACACCAAAAATAAATCACTCAACAAATGGGTACAATTTAAGGAATGTGTTTAGTGACGGCATCAGATTCCTAATTGATGGAGAAATGTCTGGTGGCAAGAAAAGCTGCTTCTAGGAGGTTGTCAAGTGTTTTCGCTCGACGATTCCATTCTTGGGTGGTTGGTTTGGCCCTTGTTCCTGTAACTCGAATCCTAGCCCGGTATATCCCATTTTCATTTTACACCATTGTGAACCTTACGCCTTTTTTACTCTCTGATCGAGGTTCTCGGCATTGAAAAATCTTCGTAAACTAAATCACACGTGTATATGTTGACATTTAAGAGATATACAGTCAAGAAAATCAATGGCAATGGTGATATATATGCGGATTAGACACCAAAAAAAACGCTCAACAAATGGCTACAATTTTAGGAATGTGTTTAGTGACGGCATCAAATTCCTAATTGATGGAGATATGTCTGGTGGCAAGAAAAGTTGCTTCTAGGAGGTTGTCAAGTGTTTTCGCTCGACGATTCCATTCTTGGGTGGTTGGTTTGGCCCTTGTTCCTGTAACTCGAATCCTAGCCCGGTATATCCCATTTTAATTTTACACCATTGTGAAACTTACGCCTTTTTTACTCTCTGATCGAGGTTCTCGGCATTGAAAAATCTTCGTAAACTAAATCTCACGTGTATATGTTGACATTTAAGAGATATACAGTCAAGAAAATCAAGGGCAATGGTGATATATATGAGGATTAGACACCAAAAAAAAAAACTCTAAACAAATGGCTACAATTTAAGGAACGTGTTTAGTGACGGCATCAAATTCCTA
Organism: Helianthus tuberosus; assembly: GCA_030545235.1. Taxonomy (NCBI): domain Eukaryota; kingdom Viridiplantae; phylum Streptophyta; class Magnoliopsida; order Asterales; family Asteraceae; genus Helianthus; species Helianthus tuberosus. Next base: position 38,451 of record JARYGA010016399.1, read on the forward strand.
ATTGATGGAGAAAGGACTTGTGGCAAGAAAAGTTGCCTCTAGGAGGTTGTTAAGTGTTTTCTCTCGACGATTCCATTCTTGAGTGGTTGGTTTGGCCGTTGTTCCTGTAACTTGAATCCTAGCCCGGTATATCCCATTTTAGTTTTACACCATTATGAACCTTACGCCTTTTTTACTCTCTGATCGAGGTTCTCGGCAATGAAAAATCTTCGTAAACTAAATCACAAGTGTTTATGTAGACATTTAAGAGATATACAGTCAAGAAAATCAAGGGTAATGGTGATATATATGCGGATTAGACACAAAAAAAAAACACTCAACAAATGGCTTCATTTTAAGGAATGTGTTTAGTGACGGCATCAGATTCCTAATTGATGGAGAAAGGTCTGGTGGCGTCAAGTG